>JAODPA010010423.1:0-13591 GCA_025585075.1 Nepenthes mirabilis | reverse complement strand
ACTATAATAACACTTATGTTAAGAAACTTTTTCGGTTGTCCCATAAAATAATGCTATATTATTATTTCAAATATTACAATTGAGCTATAAGAATATGATGCGTCCCTAGTTATCGAATTGTGGTACAAATTAGAAAGTCTTCCAATCTTTCACTGCGGGTTGAATTGAAGTGGGTTCGATCTCCATTACTACTAACCTGAAATCTGTGTACTACAAACTATAAATAAGAAGTTAGAAAATTAACGGGACTAACTTTTTAATTTATTATCTGACATTCAAATTAAAAAACTTTCTCAAGATGTTAGATGATGTAAAGTCGCATGTAAATGAGGAATGTGAGAGGAGAATTGGCTCATATAAGTATGCACGACGGAGGGGAGGCTTGAAAGTGCGCCCAATTGAGGGCGGCTTGAAGGTGCGCTTTGCTGAGGGGCGACTCGTTATGGGTGCACATGACCAAGAATGGCTTACTAAAAATGCACCCGCGATGAGTGGTTTACCAGGTGGAGGGCTAAATTTCTTTAGGTGCGCTTGACAAAAGGACAATTTGAAGGTGCACCTGACTGATAGGCTGCTCACTGTGGGTGCACACGGTAGGAAGTGATTCACTAAATGGAGGACTCGACTTCTGGATGTTCCTGACTGGAGAGCAGCTCACTATGGACATACTCGGCAAGAAGTGACTCACTAGGAGAGCATTCACGGAGAGTGGCTCATTAGGTGGAGAATTGGGCTCTTAAATTTGCCCGACTGAAAGGCGGCTCACTAATCGTCAGAGAAAATTGTATTAGGAGAGAGGGACTAGTTTTTTATGAAAATTTGAGTCTCGTCCGTGGGGGTTTACCCACTATGGGTGCTCCCTTTCGGGCGTTGTTCACCATTGAGGGCTACTCATAGGAGGGTGTCGTTGCTTCTCACCCTTTCTTCTCGTGGTTTGTTCTCTTCTCTTTGGGTCTAATTTTTGCCCAGTCTCTCCCTTCTTTTTCTTTTTTTCTCACCTCTTATCTTCTTTTAGAGGGTGAAGGGATTTATGATACTTCATGGGGAAAACGTTGGTACCAAGGCAGTTGACAAGTGTCTTGTCAAGATTCATCGACTGTCAGAACGTTAACGGAAGCCACCGTGTCAGACATCACCTTACTGTGATAAGGTGCCCACGAGTGGTCCCTTGGTGTAGTTGGCAGGCGACATGCTACGCGCACGTGCTTTGACCACTTTACTGGCTGCTTACCCGAGGGTTTTCCGAACAAGTCAATCTAATTGCGCTGTTGGTTGGGCCGTTGACTCTCGTTTCTTAAGCCCACCACTCAATAGGTCTTGTTCTAGTCACCACTATAGCCCCTGGGTAGGACCAGATGGGCTTTCTCATTAATACTGGACCTGCTGCTCGTTAAGATTGGACCTGCCGTTTGTTGAGCCTCTTATCACGCTGGCGATTGGGCTTGGATCTGTGCCGACCCAGGATGCTATTAGAGCCATTAGAATAGAATGTAAATATTGGAATAAAATATTAAGATATAATATAAATTTGTTTTAACTCTTAACTAAAATAAGTAATATTGATAAAAATACCAGAATTTGTTTTAAGCTTTAGTGTCATGGTAGAACAATCAACCTGTGTTTTAATAATTATAGGTTTGAATTATAAAAATTTATTGTGCATGATGTAGGATAATAAATTACATGTAATAAATTAAAAAAATTATTTTGAGTTTTTTCTCAAATATCACAAATAGCAAAATTTTTCAGTTTACTTATATTAACTTCTTCGTTTACATTAATCAAACGTCTTCTTTGGAAAATGATTTTCTGGCACGACGTTTGGTTCGGTAGTGATGGGTAAGCCCAGAAGAGGCAAGCCCAATAAAAAAAACGGCCCAAAATTCAGAAAAGTCAAGATGCGCATTTAGACGGTTAACGCTAGCGTTGACCGTATGAAGCGCCAACTAGTCGGCCAACGCGCTTCCTTAAGATCGTCAATATTTCTGTTGACCGAAAGTATTGTAATAGTAGGCCATGAAAAGATAAAAACCTAATATGGGCCAGCTCCAATTTGGTAGACGTTTTCGTACATGACAAGTAACGATCCCTTTCTCTGATTTCACGCTTTCCTTAAAGACAGTCTTCACTAAAGAGGATATCAACAGATTCGGTGCCCTTCCCATGAGGAAGGCGCCCGATTCTCTCTTTTGGCCTACGATGGATCCCAATGGTAACAGAAGCACAAAAGGAAGGTAAATAATCTAGAGACCCGTTACTCGCTCAAAAAGGAAACGTCCCCAGCAAAATGCACCAACCAAACCTTCTTACTTAAGGAAGGCTACCCAACACGAGGCAGGGATCACGCCTTCTTGGCCAAAGGAGGTCGCCCTGCCACCATCTATAAAACCCCACGGAGTCTCCATTCTGTGAGGACACGAAAAAAAGAACTATGGAAGAGGATTCCTTGAGCACACTAATGCTCATCCCTAAGCACGCAATCGCTTACTATAATAGTCCCACTCCAAGCTTTCAGATTCCAGAGGTTTCACCCACTCTCCGAGAGCCGTCCGTTCAAGCTTCCACGCTTATGGGACTTGGTGGCCCGCTTGTTCCTCGTGAACATTGAGTCAGAAAATTGTACTCTCGACGAGTCGCAAGAACACATCTCACATCTAAATGTGAACACTCCCTCCTATCTCAATCTCCTTCTCTATCTCAACTTACATTTCCAATTACCTTCTTATAATTCGAAGGTTTACAGCTGACTTGAGTGTCGGAGTATTTTCGATGGGATAACATCTCGCCGACACCTGATCACTTGTTTGTTGTAGTGGTGTGTAGGGGTCCAGACTCGGTGAACGGAACTGGATCCGAACGATCAAGTGAACCCGAATCATTTCGAAATCAGATCCAAGTACGCATCATTTGGCGCCGTCGGTGGGAAATACTTACAAAGAGCCAGTTACGTTTTCCAGAAGCCCTTTTCAACCAATACCATCAATCGAAATGGTGAACATAAGAGCGAAAGCAAGTGAACTAGCTTGAGATGTGGCCTCGCCAAACTAGGACCATGCCATTGGTGCCATGGTCAATGGGGTTGCTGGCGGGATCCCAGCGTTTTTCTTTCAAAACTTGGCGGAATATATGCTAAACACCGATTGGATGCTTCAGATAGTCTGCTCCCGCCAGGAGAGCGCAGTTGGGGGTTGCACAGGCGGAGGCCCCCACATCGGCATCCAAACGAGGAGGCCAGAGAAAGAAAGTTTTGGCCCGAAGGCCCAGAAGGCTAACCAACGCTCCCACACCGGAGTTCTCACATGCTAAAAGCCGTCTAAGGCGTGAGGAGCGGGGAATCAGTACTACCCCAAAGGAAAGTCCGGAACGAAGAAACCCCAAATACTCCCGGGTGGAATCTAGGCCCCAGGCTCAGGAGGAGCCTCTCGGGCCATTAGATCTACCGGGGATAGCAGCCGCCCGGCTGCTAAACAAGCCAGAGAAAGAACAGAGTTGAGGGCATATTTCAACTCCAAAATATCTGCTAATGTCGTTCCAGTGGATCCGAGGCTAGAGAAGATATGGAACCGTGTCTTCAAAGATGATGAGTACGCAGCCAATATCGATAGATCTCCCTTCACAGCAGAGATCCTAAACCGTCCCATGCTGGTAAAATTTAGAATGTCAGCCCTTGACTCATGCAGTGGAAGTGCTGATCCCATTGATCATCTCGCCCACTTTCGCACCTATCTGGGTCTACAGGGGCTGGAGGACGTAGCCATGTGTCACTGTTTTTCGCTCACCTTAAAAGGAGATGTGCGCATATGGTTCCATCATCTTCCCTCAGATTCAATTCAAAATTTTTAGGAGCTTACAAATCTCTTCTTGTCCCAGTATGTCTCCAGTCGCAAGGAGAAAAAGCAGCCTTGGCATCTGTCACACATCAAGTAGAAGCATGGGAAGAACCCGCGGAAGTTCCTGAATCGCTTCGTGACAGAAGTTAGGCGAATCCCCCGACTCACGGAGGAAATGAAACTAGGCAGTTTCATCTTGGCGCTGGCGCATGGATAATTCTTCAGGCACCTGGCATATAAGAACCCGCAGACATGTCGAGAAGCGAAGTCTATCACTAGGGCCTACGAGGCAGCGGAGGAGGCTAACGAGACTAAAAGTCCTGACCGGACCGAACGGCATCGCTCTTTCCCACTTGAAGGAAAGAGGAAATACAACGGTGGCGATCATTCCCACCGAAAGCACCACTGGATTGGGCCACCAGAACGCAAGGACTACGGGCCCATCAGCCTTACGCCCTTAATTGATACGCGCTCGAACGTCCTCATACAGATCTGTGGGGAGAAGTTCCTTAAGTGGCCAAAACCACTTAAGAAGGCGAAGGGAGGAAATCCATCTAAGTATTGCGATTTTCATCGATCTCCCATACACTCTACAGAATACTGCAAGACCATTCAGCGGGAGATTGAAGAGTTGATCAGAATGGGCAATCTCACTAGGTTCGTTAAGGGCCCTGGTCATAGCTCTGGCCCTACGGGCGGAGAAGGATCGAGGTCTTTCCCTCCACGAAACCGAGTTGCGGCAGGAGCAGTCAACATGATCACCATCCGATTGATCAAAAATCAGGCTGACAACAAGGATCAACAAATTGGGAGGAAGAAGCAACGCACTACTGACGCCGTCATTAGTTTTAGTGACAGCGACCTGGCACATGTAGTTCCCCCCATGTAAACCCCTTTGTTGTATCCATGCTCGTTTCCGATGGTAAAACTGACTACCAGCTAAAACGAGTATTCATTGACAATGAAAGTTCTCGTGATTTATTTTATCTCGATACGTTTTTTAAACTTGGTTTAAAAAAGAGTTAATTAAAACCTGTCGAAGGCCCATTGTTCGGCCTTGACAACGAGCCGGTGCCCGTCCAAGGGACAGTCCGATTAGAAGTCACCAAATGAACGTACCCAAAAACGGCAAGTCGAACACTTACCTTCTTGGTAGTCGACTTGCCCTCTGTATACAATGCTACACTGGGTCGGCCACGTCTAACAGCGTTCGGAGCTGTCACTTCAATACCATACCTCAAAATAAAATTTCCAATGCTATACGGTGTGGGCAAAGTGTTGGATGACCAAGTCATTGGGCGGACATACTACATGTCCCAAATTACTCTTAACGACAGCACTAGAGCGATGGGAGAACTTGACCATCGAGATGAAACAACTTTGCAGAAGGCACAGCTCGGTGAGGCAATTGACCTAGTCCCACTCAACCTGGAGGATCCAGAAAAGTGCATACGGATTGGTGGCTCACTCACCGGTACACTGCGCAAAGAACTGATCACATTCCTGCGACGGAACGCTGATATTTTTGCATGGACTCCCACTAACATACTTGGGATACAGACCCGGGGTAATTGTCCACAAGTTGGGCCTCGACCCAAACCGAAAGCCTGTCAGGTAGAAGCGGAGAAATCACTTGATAGAAAAGTTGGTCACCATAAGAGAGGAAGTAAAAAAATTACTGAATGCCGGATTCATCGAAGAGGTCCAATACCCCGATTGGCTCTCCGACATAGTCCTGGTAAAGAAGAGCAGCGGGAAGTGGAGATTGTGCATCAATTTCACCAACTTTAACAAAGCCTGTCCAAAGGGAAGTTTTCATTTACCCAGGATTGACCTGCTGGTGGATTCGACGTCCTGACATGAGCTGTTGAGTTTCATGGATGCTTATTCGGGTTCTAACAAGATACGGATGAGTCCGGAGGATGAAGAGCATACCTCGTTTATGACGGATCAAGGGACTTATTGCTATAGGGAGATATCCTTTGGACTGAAGAACGCAGGAGCCACCTACCAACGGCTGGTAAACAAAATATCTGAGAAACAGATCGGCCGCAATATGGAAGTCTATGTTGATGACATGCTTGTCAAGAGCAGAACTACAGGCGACCATATCTGCGATCTGGCAGAGTCATTTGGGGTGTTCCATGAACATCAAATGAAACTGAATCAGGCCAAATGTGTCTTCGGGGTAGCCTCGAAAAAACTCCTGGGTTTCATCACCTCCCAACGAGGGATCGAGGTAAACTCGGAGAAAATCAAGGCCCTCGCGGACGTGGCTCTCCCACGAAGCATCAAGGATGTCAAGCGACTGACTGAAAGATTGGCGGCCTTGTCCCGCTTCCTAACGGAGTCTGTTAACAAGTATCAGCCATTCTTTAAGGTTCTAAGGGGAAGAAAAATCGAACAAGTTCTAATAGACGACAGATTGCTAGGCGGCTTTAAATGAGTTAAAATAATATCTGGCAAGCCCGTAATTACTAACGTTGCTCAAGGCCGGAGAGGAGTTGTACCTCTATTAGGCGGTGTCAGAGGTGTCCCTCAGCTTTGTCCTCGTGTGCCAGGACTTCATTACCCAATGGTCGATCTACTACGTAAACAAAATACTGATCGGCCCAGAGACGCGCTACCCGCGCATAGAAAAGTTGACCTTATCTCATATTCTCCGCACGAAAACTAAGGTCATACTTTCAGGCACACCGCGTCATAATTCTCACCGACCAACCTTTAAAGAGTATTCTCTAAAAACCTGATGTTTCTGGACGGTAGGTAAAGTAGACTATCGAATTAGGCAACTTCGACATCGAGTTCCGACCCAGGCTAGCCATAAAGGCACAGGCTCTGGTTGACTTCATTGTCGAGACCACGACCCCGGTTCTCGAAGACCAGCCCTCAGAGAACGTAAAATAGCCCATGGAGGCTCTAGAATGGGTACTCCATATAGACGAATCATCTACAGACAAAGGCAGTGGAGTTGGGGTGGTTCTCATGATTCCTGACGGGTTTGAGGTGAAGTACTCTGTTAGACTCGACTTTCCGACCACCAACAATGTTACCGAATACGAAACCCTGCTAGCCGGGTTAAGATTAGCAAAAGAGTACTCAGCCAGACGACTGACTGTTTACAGCGACTCTGAGCTAATCGTCAACAAGGTTAATGGGAATTTCGTGGCAAGCAACCCACACATGGCCAAATATTTGACCAAGGCAAGGGAGGCCACCCGCAACTTTGACAAGCTAACCCTGGTCCATATTCCCATAATTAAAAATTGGAAGGCAGATCAGGTGGCAAGAATAGTAGGGGCTGAAAATCCAAAACAGTATTCGAGGGACATAAGGAAGGTCCTGAACGCTTCCAGTATAGAAAAACATGAGGCAATGCAGATCTCCGGGGCAGAAAACTGAATGACACCCTACCTGAGGTATCTAGCAGACGAAATATTACCAGAAGACGCAGAGGAGGCCAACCAGATAAAGAGAACGGCCAGACGAAATATTGCCAGAACAAGCGCTCTCGGAATTGGGAAGAGCCTTTTCTATTATCCGTCGTTCTGCGAAACGGGGCATACAAGCTCCGAAATCAGGACAGAATGTTGGTACCACAAACGTGGAACGTGATCCACTTTAAATGCTACTTCCAATAAGGACCCAGGTAGGTATTCTACATAATTGTATGTGATCATTTGTGTACAAGATTCAATTAGTAACACAAGTATTCCCTTTAGCTTGTTATGTTTCTTTGGTGTGCATATATGTATGTGTCTTCACCCTCTCGTTACTAAACCCTGGTCATTTAGGCGGCCAATGAGTGGTCTTATCCAAACCTTGGCCATCCAAGTGGCCCATTGCGGTCAAAAAATCTTAGGGGGCTAATACAGCACACGCAACAACCTTCTTTATAAGGAGATAGTGTGATCAGTCAACGATGGTCGATCAGAGCAAAAAGCTCTGCCAAAGCGGGCTACCTAAGTCCACACTTGGGCAGTGCCACCAAGTTTTACTCACAGGCAAATATTAGGCCAACTTAATAAGAGCGACAGCCTAGAAAATGCACCCAAGGACTCCACTCCTCCGGAAACGCCATGAACGCTCAAAACAAGGCGGATGGCCAACTCACAGGAAGCCGGCCTAGTTGATCGCGTAGAACGGCAAAGGAACAAAACAAAAGCAAAAAACATGTGACATGCACAAAGTTGCTCGTATTATTACTATGGTAAAGTACATTTATATAATTGTACCAAAAAGAAACAAACTACAATCACCAAATACTACGGGGCGGTGGTGGCCCCTGTCTGTCCCGTGGCTCCCCCACGAGGCTATCGCGGCACTACGTTGACCGGTTTGACAAGTTGATGGGACCTACAGGAAAGTCGGGATCGACCAGCCGCACAATACGCCAACTAATATTGATCCATTCTCACAACCATGACAGCGTCATGTCCGCAACCTCGTGAGGATGAATGCAGAGGTTTAGATCATTCTCCAGGGCAGCCATTTGCCCTGCGAGCTGATCGAGGCGCCCCTTAACCCGCTCGTTTTTGTCCTTCAGACGAGCGATCTCTGCTTTCAGGCTCTCGTTCTCCACCTTCATGCCCGCCAAGACAGACTCCAGGGCAGCCGCGTCCTCTCGATACTCCGCCCCTAAAACCTTTAGCTTAGAATCAAGTCCGGCGATCTCCATATCCCTATCGGAGATCACCATGTCTCTTTACCTAAGCGCCTTGGCAATTGCACCCGTGACTTTATCAGCCTGCACATAAAAAAAAGGAGTCAGAAAAGGTAAACCTAAAGATAAGACAGGCAACAGAATTTATACTATCCAAATTCTTTGTGTTGGCCTGTCTGGCCTGGCACCACCTGGCGCCAAAGGCGGTGAGTAAGGAATGCGGCCCTCGTGGGCAGGGTTGGCAGTTACCTCCACTAAGAACTCCTCCAACGGTTCCTCTGAAATATCCTCCATCCTGGCTGACTCCTAGAGAATAGTGGGAGGCTCCAAAGTCGACTCCTACTGCTCAGTCGTCGATTCCACAGCAAGTGATCCAACGGATAGCTCCCGCAGCCCAAGCGCTTTAATAGATGGATTCGGAGTCAACTCTGCCAGCATAGGCTGTGTGAGAACAACACCGCCGCTCGCCCTTGTATTCCACCTAGCTTCATAGGCCTGTAAATCTAGCTCTACTTCAATCCTCAAAGCGGCGCCTACATCCGCAAAGTGCCCGGCAGAAAGATAGTCTGGCCCAGAGGACAATGAAGAGGCGCCACCGAGGCTGCCCTCTTTTGCCTTGGATTAGGGGGACTGGCATCAGATGAGCGATGGCCTATGATAAAGCCCTTTTTCTTCTTCTTCCCATATAGGACCTATGGCGGTGGGATTTTAAATTTCTGGACCAGAGAGGGAGGCCCCCACTTGGCCTTCTTGGCCTCAACACGGAAGACCAAGTGGTCTCTCCAGAAATCTCTTAGGTTATCCGTGATGAGTTTGACCAGCCAAGATAGGGACGCTGTCTCAGCCTCCGAAAGTGCCCCTGTGTACACATCAGGCACCTGGCCCCACTCCCCAGGAAACGGATAGGACTCACCCACGCTAATAAAGAAGAACCGGTTCTTCTAATTCTTCAGGGAGTTGTATATGACGGTACTTATTTTAAGACCGCCACATGGGTTAAAGAAATCCACTCCACTCGCTGGTTAAGCTTGAAGAGCCCTATAACCATCAACATCGTCAACAGTCTCGAGTGTTGACGGAGGAATATGCCGAGGGAACACAGGTATAAGATGACATTGGCATGGAACTGAGTAATGGGGACCTGAAGCGCCCAAAAAATTGACATTAACTCGTCGAAAATTGGAAGACGGAGCCCACATCTCAAATGGTCTTCGTATCCGGTCATAAAGCCTATAGGAGGCAGGAAAGCCCTGTCATCCTTCCCAGGAACATGGAAGGCAATCTCCTTTGGAATATTATACGCCACGTACAATACATTCACGTCGTTCTCTATCAGGATGGAGGCGATATCAGCGACGGAGCCCATGATCAGAAAATCAACTAGGATTTTCTTTCTCTCCTACGGGTTAAGGAAGACGAAGAAACAAAGGAATGCATAACTCAAAGTAAAACGACTAGGCGATTTAAAGGCTCGTATGAACACAAAACTGCCTCGAAAGCATGCGCCATAATTACCGCCGCGTGTCGCTTCCCCAAAAGGGAGCTGTCAAATAAAATCCTCCGGCTCATTAAATACCGGGATTTTAAACATACCGCATCAAGATACGGGGCATACATTTTCTGACAGGACGGCTAATGGCCAACGCTTCCTTCTCCAAGTTGCCTAAAAATTTTCCAAAGACGATCAACAAATTCGGTCAATATTTTGGAAGTACTCAATGCTCCTCTTCAGACGGGTAACGACTCCGTCATCGCTAGCAAAAGACAAGCGTGTCCCATCATGAACATACTGGAGGTCAGAATCCAGACCACTGGCATGGGCGGCTAGTGATGGATAAGCCCATAGCATGCAGGCCCAGTAAGAAAAACGGCCCAAAATTTAAAAAAGCCCAAATGCGCGTTTAGACGGTCAAAACTAGCAGGCAAGCCCAATAAGAAAAATGACCCAAAATCTAGAAAAGCCCAAATGCAAGTTTAAACGGTCAATTCTAGCGTTGACCGTATGAAGTGCCAACAAGGCGGCTAATGCACTCCTTCAAAATGGTCAACATTTCTATAAACCAAAAGTACTGTAGTAGCAAGCCGTGAAAAGATAAAAACCTAATATGGGCTAGGCCCAATTTGGTAGACGTTTTCGTACACGACAAGTAACGGTCTTTTTTCCTGATTTCACGCCTTCCTTGAAAACAATCTTCACTAAAGAGGATATCAACAGATTCGACGCCCTTACCATGAGGAAGGCACCCAATTCTCTCTTCCTGCCAACGATGGATCCCAATGGTAACAGAAATACAAAAGGAAGACAAATAATTTGGAGACCTGTTACCCGCTCAAAAAGGAAACGATGCCAACAGAATGCACCAGTCAAGCCTTCTTGCTTAAAAAAGGCTACCCAACACAAGGTAGGAATCACACCTTCTTGGCCAAAGGAGGTCGCCCTACCACTATCTATATAAGCCCACAGAGTCTGTATTCTGTGGGGACACAAAAACAAGAACTGCGGTAAAGAATTCCTTGAGCATACTAACGCTCATCCCTAAGTACGCAATCGCTTACTACAATAGTCCCACTCCAAGCCTTTAGATTTCAGAGGCTTCACCCACTCCCCGAGAGCCATCCGTTCAAGCTTCCATGCTTACGAGACTTGGTGGCCCGCTTGTTCCTCGTGAACATTGAGTTGGAAAATTGTACTCTCGACGAGTCGCAAGAACGCCTCTTACATCTAAAGGCGAACACTCCCTCCTATCTCAATCTCCTTCTCTATCTCAACTTATATTTTCAGTTACCTTCTTGTAATTCGAAAGCTTATAACTGACTTGAGCGTCAGAGTGTTTTCAGTTGGACAATATCTCACAGACACCTAACCTCTGATTTGTTGTAATGGTGTGTAGGGTTCAGACTCGGTGAAAGAAGTCGGATCCAAACGATCAAGTAAACCCGAATCTGTTCGAAATCGGATCCAAGTACGCATCAAGTAGAGAAAAATATACTCCTATTTATTTTAGTTTCGAACAATATATGAAAATTATACAATTAACACTTTTTCAAATCTGGATCATTATACAAAATAGGGAGCCGTTAGATTTTTCGCGTCGGATAGCAGGTCTGGTCTCTATCTTTGCTAACATAAATCCTATGCACCACAAATAATGAATAAGATGTTAGAGAATTGGTGAGACTAACCCTTCTATTTATCCATCAATGCTAAAATCAAATTTTTTTTTTTACGAATAAAAAGATATAATGAGGATATAAGAAAATGCGTGTATACACTTGTGAGAGGGTAAAGCGAGGTTTGTGGAGGACTGACTCCTACAATGCGCTCAGTTGGGGAGCAACTTGAAGAATGAGCTCAATGAAGAGTAGCTTTGAGGGTACGCTCAATGATGAGTGACTTTCAATGTTGGCGGAAGGCTAAACTCCAGTGAAGTGCACAACTAGGAGCCACTTTGTGATCTAACGAAGGATCAAATTTCAGTGATGCGCTCAACAAGGTGTGGCTTTTTGAATTGGAGAAAGTAAGAGTTGTATGATCGAAAGAGATATGAATTCATTCTGAGCTATGTATGCCGATTTCGGATCCTTCCTTCCCCTTATGATGGCGAAGAGCATTTGTAATACTTGGTAGCAATAGCATTGGTACCAAATCTCGTGCCATGTTTCTTGCCAGGATTAGCCACCTTGTCTCGGAGACGGTCGTGGCCGATATGTCAGTTGTTGCCTTATGGTAATGGTGCGATCGAAATTGGTTCTTACCGCCATGTGCCTCACTGTTCTAGCTAGCGATTCTTCGAGGCCTGCTGATGGTTGCAACGGCCCAGTAATAGTAGCACCTTTTCTGATCGTTGCTTATGACCACCAATGGTAAGCATCTGTATTGGCGGCTTCTGCGCTGGCCAAGCTGGTGGGTTTCTCCTTCGTAATTGGTCGTGTCATAGGAGTTGCCTGTTAGGTCTAGCCGATTCCTATCTCTATCGGCTCACTGTGCGTTGTTGAGTCTGGGCTTGTCGTTTTGGCCCTCTGGGCTCCGGTTTTCATGGGCCCTTTGTTAGTGGATTGATTTGGCTTGGATTTGGGCTAGTTTTTAGTGTAACTGCACCATCAATAATCTTTAAATAATTTTATATTATGTGTTGGGTCCCATGTCCTGGCCCATGAAGAATTCCGAGGCCCACGAAAGGTTTAGAAGCCCGCGCAGGTTGGTTAGCCTAGCCCAGCAACCGGAGTATATAAAAGAGCCACGTTGACAGAAGGTAACGGAACTCTGCAACGCATTTAATACGCTGCCAAAAGGAAGGCGTGAAGCCAGCCAATGGGAGAGTAGCTTGCATGGCACCAGCGGCTCACGCAACCACCTGTAGGGGGTCAGCCAATCCTCGTTCCAAGAAAAATCAGGAGTGGCCGGCAACGCCAGGAGCGTGCCAACTGCAGCAGAGCGGCCGCCGACATGACTGGCGGTCCACGACAGCGACCAGCGGCGAAAGAACCCTCACAACGGACACCTTGGCCCCTAGAGTCTAACGAGAGGGGGCTTATAAGAGCTCCCACACCCCACGGAGAAGGGATCTTCTTCCCCGATTGGACACCGAGTTCCTTATTCTCTAACTGAAATTCTCGGCTGCCATCTGTGACGAACTCACAAATAAACAAGAGCTGGAACTGAGGAGTGTCTCACTTCCATTGGCGATAGCTAGCTCGTTTCCACCCCCCAACGTCTTCTCGGACTCAGGGAAAGTCAACCACCCGCTGCGGTGCACTAAGGGAGTTAGGCCTCCCACCACCTGCTCATTGTATTCTCCACACCATCATTCACGCATCTCTTACGCTTTTATAGCATTTGACGGCGCACTGCTCATAGCGTACGCTATTTCCGTTCATTGCGGGAATTTGCTGACTTAAGCGTCGGAGAAGCCTCGGTGGGAGAAATCCTGCCGGACCCCTGACCTCTTGTTAGTTGTTTGTGTTGTGCAGGTCCAGGTTCATAGCGACGGAGATCGAACCCTTCGCCCGATGCCTCCGCGTGCTAAGGATTCCGAAGGCTCCCTAATCAATACGGTGACCGCAGGCTCGGAACGCAATAATATAAAAATTATATAAC
>JAODPA010010412.1:0-13591 GCA_025585075.1 Nepenthes mirabilis | reverse complement strand
TTTTGTTATAAAATATATTTTAATTATAAAATTATATGCCTTGTTGGCAATTGGCTAATTTTTGTTTTTGTTTTTCCACAAATCTTTCAAAATAAGAGGGCATGAGGTATACTTGTAGGTGACCAAATTTAAGGGAAGAGCCTTTTGAGGACTAGAATTAGGATTTTTGAGCTTTTGATGATGGATTATATTTTAGAGCAATAGATTTAGGAGTGTTATTTTACTATAATTTACTTGTGCTATAACATTTAGTTTATGGCAATGTAATTGTTGGTGATCAAATTTGATTTCGATTTTCATCCAACAATCAATTTAAGTCATGATTTTGCCTACTCTGATTTTTATACATATGCATCTCCTTATGTATATTTTAAAGTCATGTATGGTTGGTGTTTGAATTAACTTTTGGGTGTAGTATTTGGGTCTTGTAATTTAACTTACTTTTTATTTATGTCGTTTGTATGTATTTATTATTTTTTAGGTTCCTGTCTTAAAGTTTTTATTTAAGTTTTGGTTGGTGGATAAATAAATAAATTTTAAGTAATTGAGAATTAAAAATTAATTTAATTGAACCTTAGAATAAGAACATAACAAGCAGTGGTATTAGTTAAGTCATAAAGAAAGTGTCTTAGTTTAATTTAAGGATTTAATTTGGCTAATTGTTTTATGATGAGATTAAAAAATATCTACTAGGCAAGGTGGATTAGGACCGAGCTCCTACGCTGACAGGATGGAAGAGTATCTAGCCATTATGGCCAAGATGATGGTTGTTATGAAGTTAATGGCTCGAAGGCCGTAAAATCCTAAACCATGATAGCAAACCCAACAGTAACTATATGACTTATGATCGTTTCACTAACGAGAGGGTGCCAGAATTTATGAGATATTCGAATACCACTAAGGCTAAAATATGAATCCATTGGATTGAAAATTTTTTTAATGTCATTCACTATACGACAGAGAAGAAGGTTGCTTTTACCTCCTACAAGCTCAAAAGAGAGGGGAACCATTGGTGGTTTATAAAGAAAAGGATTTCAAGGCACGAGAATAAGCAAATTTCTTGAGATGTATTTGTGGAGGTATTTATGGAAAAATATTTCCTAACTAGCTTAAAGGAGCCAGTGAAAGATGAATTTGTCGGACTATAACAAGAACACAAAATTATGGTAGAAGGTGATGCTAAGTTCAATGAACTATCTCATTATCCTCCCGACATCATCCTCGATGAAGCAAGGAGAGCGAGAAAGTTTTGCAAGGGCTAAATGACACGATTCAGAAGCAACTTGTAACTCTGATATTGAGAACCTACAGAGAGATGTTGGATTGAGTCTTCCTTTTTAAGTGAGAGTTGGAGAGAGAAAGGCTTTCTAAAAGGAAGTCACCAAAGACCAAAGTCGATGGATAAAAACAAGAAGGGAGTTGAACTCTGAGGTATAGTAGGTTTTCAACAATTAAAACACGCATTCTTTCATTATGGGAAGTCACAAGGAGGGAGGCTATGCTACAAGCTTTTGGGAGTATGCTTCAACCATAGCCAATCTAGTAATATAATCAAGGATTGCCACATCCCTTGAGGTAAATGGCAAGGAAGCCAAATGCTTTGGAAAGAATTTTTGCAGTGACGGCCCAAGATGCGGATGTATCACTAATGGTGGTTGAAGGTAAACTCACAATTTCTAAGACTTTCAGTCATATATTATTGGATTTTGGGTCAACACATTCATTCATATCTTTCAAGTTTATCTGTCATTTGTCATCACCCTAAGAATTAAGAATTTTTTGTTAATAGCATCAACACCTAAGGGATCATCTCTGGTGACAAATATAATATACCCAAAGTGCATTGTTTGGATTAATGGGTTAGAGTTGGTGGTAGATTTAATTTTGTTACATATATATAATTTTGATATAATTTTAGATATGGATTGGTTAATTAATTACCATATTAGAATAGATTGTTTCCATAAGGGAGTGAATTTTTTTATTCTAAGTTGTGAACCATTTTATTTTTAAGGAATAATACAAAAAATAATCTCCATTTATGATATCAGTATTGCATACTTTCCATTTGATTAGGAGTGAATGTCAAGCTTATTTAGCTTACGAAACCACCATCGAGAGCCGTAGTGTTCCGGTAAGTGATATACCCATGGTATGTGACTTTGAAGATATGTTTCCTAAAGATCTTCTTGGGTTGTTGTCAAATTGAGAAATTAAATTTTAGATTGAGATCATACCTATATTGGCGCCTGTGTCAAAGGCCCCTATAGAATAACACCGTTAGAGATAAAAGAACCAAAGAATCACTGCAAGAATTGGTAGAAAAGGATTTTATCAGAACAAGTATGTCCTCATAGGGTGATCCAATATGTTTGTGAAGAAGAATGATAAGTCTATGCTATTGTATATAGATTATTGAGAGTTAAATAAGATGCCTTTAAGAATAAGTACCTACTATTGAGGATTGATAACTTGTTTGACCAATTGTAATGGTATAAGTGTATTCTAAGATAGACATTCATTTAGGTTATCATTAATTAAAGATTTAAAAGGAAGATATGGTGAAAGTAGCTTTTTAAATATGGTATGGGTATTATGAGTTTCTAATTATACATTTTAGGTTAACTAATGTCCTTATAACTTTTATGGATATGATGAATCTAGTATTTTAACATTACTTTGATAAATTTGTAGTGATATTTATTGATAAAATTCTCGTATATTCAAAGAGTTATGTAATACTCGGATCCCCTTTAATGCATTTTGAATGTATTTATTAATTATAGCTTTCTCTGATGTATTGGATTAAGGGCATTTTTATAAAAATTTGATAAAATTTAAATTCAAAAATCCATGCCCGAGATACGCTAAAGCGATACTTGAGCGCATATTCCAAAATAGTTTGCACTCGAGTAGAGCTCGAGTGGTGTATAAAAAGGGCCACAGGTTAGATTTTTGCCATTCTCGCATAGAAAAGGAGGAGGAGAGAGAAGGAACATAGGGAGAAGAGAGAGAAAGTGGCGTTTGAGTAGATCAGAGCTTCTACTCTTTAGATCTGCTTGGTAGAAGGTTAAGACAAGCATCTTCTAACTCTATCCTTCGTCTATTTCTCCACTGAATGTGTTTTATTTCCGATTTGGAGATTTAGGGTACATGTGTGCATTTTAGTTAGCTCTCATATTTTCTTAGAACATGTATGATAATTTTATCAATTAATTTAGAACTTTTATTCTGTCTTTGTTAATATTTGAGTATCTCATCATTCCTAGATTGCCAACGCCCTAGGTGGGCTAGTTTGTGTGCTGATCGTGGTGGTCTAAGACCTAGTGGGTCGATTGTACAAGACTGTGAGGGTCCAAGACCATGGTGGTCCAAGAACTAGTGGGTCAATTTGTACGAGACCATGGTGGTCTGAGATCCAATGGGCTAGTTTGTGTGCAGACCATGATGGTTCGAGACCTGGTGGGTCAATTGTGAAGGACCATAGTGGTCTGAGACCCGGTGGGTCGATTTGTGCAGGACCACGTGGTCTGAAACCAGGTGGGTTGATTTGTGTGGGATCATGGTGGCTCAAGGCCCCGAGTGGGTCAATATGTGATAAAAGATGGATGAGAGTTACAAGTCTAAAATATAGTTAGGTCGAGATCTGCAAGCCTAAAATATAAATAAGTGATAACGATATAAGATGACCGAGAGTTGTAGGCCTAAAATGTAAACAGGTGCTAATGACATGAGATAGCCAAAAGTTGCAACGCGAAAGTTGCAGGGGCGAGATCTCCATGCCTAAAATGTAGACTGGCACCAAGGATATGAGATGGCCGAGAGTTACAGGCCTAAAATATAGTCGGGCCATGAGTTGTAGGCCTAAAATGTAGTTGAGATGAAATATGTAAGCCTAAAATGTATATGAATACTAATGACATGAGATGGTGAAAAGTTACAGGCCTAAAATATAGTTGGGTCGAGATTTGTATGTTTAAAATGTAGACAGATACTAATGATATTGTTAGGTTCCAGTTCCAAAGCGTCATAATTAGAAGGTAATTAAAATGATAAAAATCAAAATTAGGCTTAAAACATGAAAAAAATTAAGACTGGAAGCACAATAAAGGAATTTGTGCTCAACGCCTGATGACCGCCCGAGGTGCCACTTGGGTGCAAATAGCAGAACCTTGGTGCCCAAGGGACACTCGAGGTGAGGCCCGGGTGGATATAACAGAAGGGTCATGCTCGATGGCCGCTCAAGCACTGACTGGGCGTATTTGGCAGAATGCCTCGCTCGAAGTGCGCTCAACAAGCGCTCGAGGCATAGTGTTGGTAGTAGGGTCTCGCCTAATTACCGCCCGACTAACGCTCGAGCGCTAGTAGGGGTATTTAAACACACTAGGGTTCATTTCTTGTCATTTTTCCGGCCTTTCTGATTTTTAGAGAGAGAAAGCACTGACCAAGAGAGATAAAGGAGGAGATTAAAGCCTTGGAGCCCAAATATGTCTGAGAGCTAGTTAGAAAGGTTGTAAATCGGGTTGAGACAAGTTCTCCCATATCCCTTTTATCCTATTTTTTTTTATTTTTACTTGTTTTTCTTCGGGTATTTTTGTCTTGGTACCCACCCACATCATGAGAAATATGATACCTATGACCCTAGTATAATTTATTTATCATTTGGTACCTGATTGTCACTCCGATTTGCTCGGTTTGGCTTTGCCAAACCCTAACCCATGCCCTATTCGGGTTTCCCCCTTACCCTTCGAATATTATGCTTATTTGTTCTCAATTTATGAATCATCTTGTCCTAATTATGCACATATATCGGCCAGACATTCGATCTCACAAGTATCGACCCGTTCGCGGCGTTTTAAAGCTCTAAAAGCAGCTCGGGCACTATTCATGCAAGACCAACGAGAATTTTGCATGTTTTTACCCTATCTAATGGTTATGAAATATATGTCTAATTGAAAGCCCCAGAAAAATATATTTGCAATCTGTTGTAAAGGAAATGTGTCCTAAAGGCTCCCAAAGTGATAATTGTCAAATGGTGGTAAGAAATTCTAATCCTTCCTATGTATTATGATACTCATGCATCCAATTAACTTGTGAAAAGACTTAAGTCTAAAGAAAAGATAATAATCATACATGCAATTTGAGGGAAATCCACAATGTGATTATATGATCGAATTATTCTTTCGGATGGAGATATTTTGAATTGAATTATTGTAGACATTCCCTCAAATGAATAAAAAACCATGAATATAGGGCCTTAAAATTGTGTTATGGAGGTAATATCCCTTGGCCTGCCATTAACATTACAGTAAAGACTCAAAGATTACTCCGACCGCGTATCTAGCGGGTGATACTATTGACAAGTCTTAGAATATTATTGTGGAAGGACGAGGATTATCTCAAGACCGTGGGAGGCTATAGTAGCATTTTATCGGCCCTATATAATCAGGTGATAGGCATACCGCTATGCCACATGGTGATCGGCCTGTTGATAGGCATTAAACGTAGATGGCTCCTCCTTTGGGTCAATAAAAGTGCTCACGATCTTAGGTCATGTGGAGTATCATAATCCTTCTTTATCCTCCGGTACCTTTAGTTAATAAGGCTTATTGACCCTAATCCATAAAAATGAATAACTATATATGAAATATATCCCATAAAGAAGTAAATAGTATTTTAAAGCATATTGGAACATATTCCTGCTTATTCATCCCTTTCATGATTATATGTCAATCATTTTCTTAGCTTTACTTATATTGTTTATTGCTTTTGATTATGATGCACTTGTTGAGCTGTTAGCTTACCCTTACTTCTTTTTCCTTCCAGATGAGCAAGTATTATGCCCTGCAAGTCCGAATAGGCTGTAAGCATAGGATAGGCAGTTGATGATTAGAGAGCTTTTAAGGACTTATTTTTGTTATTATGTATAAGGTATGGATACTGTAATAATTATTTTAATGCTTATGGTTATGTATATGTTTGTCATGATGATTGATGGATGTTTAGTTAGTTTTCGCTATTCATTGATGGATGTAGTAGCTTCCACAGGTATCTTTTATGGTTACAATTGGTTCCTAGCTGGCATCCTATTAAACCGACGTCGTACCGTAGTTACGACGTCGATGCCACCCGTGTGTTTCTTGTGGCATTCGGGGATCCTGTGTATATATTGTTTGTATTTGTGGTTTCTGTATAGGGTTTCGTACAAGTTTGTATTTGACAAATGTCCGTTTTATAGATAAAATTCTGTCAAAATTTTTGATAGATTTTTTGATCCGTCACAGTTGGTATCAGAGAAAGAGATGTCTTAGGATTGATCTAAATCTTATACAGAAGTTTAGGACAGTATAGGATAAGGCTGAATAAGTGAATGTAGATATAGAAGGACCAAGTTAGGATAGATAGCTCTAGTTACTCTAGCTTGCATAACATAGACAAGGGCCAAGATAGGACAGTAGTTTTATTTAATTGCATAAATAGTAATGTCATAATTAGGGTTGATCTTTAACTAACCCGTAATCGTTCTTATTCTGGAAGTGTTTTCTAAAGTCAAGCATGCTGCCTAGACGTGGAGGTTCACGAGGTGGTGGTCAAACCCAAGATTGGGAGGCCAACTACTTGAATTTGTTGGGGTATATGACAAATATTATTGAGAATATGGAGCAGCGAATTCTTGCCCTTGTCCCTGCTCTAGCTCCCGTTCAGGCCCCTATTAATCTGGGACCATCTGCATATGATTGCTTCATCTAGGAGCAAGTTCCTGTGCTTCTGGGGAAGCCCAACCCTGTAAAAATGGACATGTGGTTTGAGAGCCTAAAGAAGGTGTTTGCCATCATCCATTTCCCCAGGGAGGATCGAGTTCTCTTTGCATCCTACTGGCTGGAGGGTGAGGCGCATCATTGATAGATGATAAAGAGGGCGTTAAGAGTGCCTGAGGATGAGATCAAGTGGCATCATTGTTGGGGCGTATGACGAACATTATTGAGAATATGGAGCAGCGAATTCTTGCCCCTGTCCCTGCTCCGGCTCCCGTTCTGGTCCCTGTTAATCCGAGAGCATCCGCATACCATCACTTCATCCAGGAGTGAGTTACTACGTTTCGAGGGGAGCTGACCCTGTAAAAGCGAACATATGGTTTGAGAGCCTGAAGAAGGTGTTCGCCGTCATCTGTTGCCTCGAAGGAGGATCGGGTTCTATTTGCGTCCTACTAGCTAGAGGGTAAGGCATATCATTGGTGGATGCTGAAGAGGGTGTTGGGAGTGCCTGAGGATGAGATCACATGACAGATGTTCGAGGAGGCATTCATAAAAAAGTATTTCCCTTCTAGTCTCTGTGTCCAAAAGGAAGAGAAATTTATTCATTTGAGGCAGGGTGGCCAGGCCGTGGCCGAATATGATGCTAAGTTTATTGAATTGTCACGGTTTGCTTCATATATGGTAGAGGATGAGGTGAGGAAAACAAGAAAGTTTCTGCAGAGCTTGTGGGATGATATCCGCAAGTAGTTGGCGACCCTCAAGCTGACAACCTATGCCGATGTGTTGGATCATATCCCGATCTACGAGTAAGAGCTTGCAAATGAGGAATTCTATAAGAAACGATCGTCGAGTAAGAGTGGGGTCAGTGCTAGTTCTGGAGCTAGTTCAGGGAGGTCGTTCAAGAAGTCTAAGCAATCAAATTTTGGTAAGAAAAGTGGTCAGACCTCGACATTGTCTCAAGCTTCAGTGGGCTCGTGTCAATATTGTTAGAAGATACATGAAAGTAGGCCTTGTTTCAAGTTGACAGGCACCTGTTTTAATTGTGGCCAAGTGGGGCATAGAGCCAAGGAATGCCCTCAACCGTCGAAGATCCGTGCTGCAAAGCTGGTGGTGCTAGAGAAGGCCTATGCGGTATCTGTGAGTGAGGCCAGGGCATCGGACAACATGGTGGAAGGTATACTCCCTATTTGTGGTATTTCCTGCTCAATGCTTTTTGATTCTGGGTCCACGCATTCATTCATTTCCCCCCAATTGGCCTGTCATATTGGACCTCTCCCATGACCCTTGATTTCTCTTTGGTCATATCCACACCCACAGGGTGTTCTATTATGACTAATATTTCCTACCCGGGGTGTGTTGTGGAAGTGAATGGGTTGCCTTTGGTTGTTGATTTGGTCCTCCTAGATATGTGGATTTTGTTGTCATTTTGGGTATGAATTGGTTGTCTAAATATCACGCAACTATTGACTGCTTCCACAAGAGGGTGGACTTACTATCCTGAAATGTGAACCTTTTCATATTCAAGGAGTTCGGAGAGTAGAGGCATCTAGTTTTATTTCAGCTCTCCAAGCCCACCATTTGTTGAAGAGTGGGTGTGAAGCCTTTTTGGCTTACTCTAGTGTGGTGGAGAGTCAGGAGTTGTCTACAAAGGACATTTCGGTTGTATGTGAGTTTGAAGATGTGTTTCCCAACAAGTTGTCTGCTTTACCGCCACACTATGAAATTGAGGTTGGGATTGATCTTGTGCCGAGGTCGGCACCTATATCGAGGACCCTCGATCATATGGCCTCTGCTGAGCTGAAAGAGTTAAAACAGTAGTTGAAGGATTTGCTCGATTTAAGTTTTATTAGACCTAGTGTTTTACCGTGGGGTGCTCCGGTCCTATTTGTCAAGAAGAAGGATGGGACCTTGAAGTTATGCATAGACTATTGCAAGCTGAACAAGATCATGATTAAAAACAAGTATCCATTGCCACGGATTGATAATCTCTTCGATCAATTACAGGGGACCCGAGTGTTCTCTAAGATTGATCTTCAATTCAGATATCATCAGCTTCACATCAAATAGGAAGATGTAGCAAAGACGGCTTTTCGGATGAGGTATGGTCATTACGAATTCCTTGTGATGTCGTTCGGATTGACTAATGGACAAGTCGTGTTTATGGATCGGATGAATCGGGTCTTTGTAAGCGCCCAGATCCGAAAACATAGAAAATTTCTAACATCAAGTCTCCATGATCAAGGAGTTGAGAAAAATCAAGGACTATCCAGTCAACGCCAGTTGACCGGAAGATGAGTTGAGGATTATAATCTGGTCAACACTTGTTGACCGAAAAGCGTGAGGAAAAGGAAGTAATCCGGTCAATGTCTGTTGACTGAAAATGGTAAAAGAAAGTCTTATCCGGTCAACGCCAATTGACCGAAAGTAAGGGAAATAGGAAAGTGATCCGGTCAACACCCCTTGATCGGAATTGTTAAAGGTAAGTAAAATCCGGTCAACGCTAGTTGACCGAAATGTGTTTGAAGAAACGGCCAAATCTGGTCAATGCTAGTTGATCGGAAAAACAAAAGAGAAACCCAAATTCGGTCAAGGCCAATTGACCGGAAATAATAAAAAAACCTTTACGAAAAGTAAAGTCAGAAATAACCATACTTGGGTAGGTATCTCCTCCCACCACCCCCAAGTGGTTAACCTACCCTACCTACTACCCTTAGACCCAAAGTTCTATAAATAGGAAGCGAGAGCTTAAGGAAAAGAGTTAGGAAGAGGCTCTTGATAGAATTATTTAGTGAAGGAAAAACCAGAATTTAAATGCAAAGTAAAGGAATTCAGGCAAGTGTACTCACCCTTTTAAATATCATATTTATAATGCAAGTATACGCATGTTTACAACACAAGTATGTCTGATTTTTTTATGAACTCATGTTACGGTATGTATGATATTTGTTCTGATCGTTTGATGTAAGGGAGAATCTTTGTTAACCGCATGTTTGAAAAGAAGCTCTGTTATTTCATGTTGTCTGATTATTTTATACACGAAGTATGGTTATTTGTCGATCTGCATGAACTTCGATAATTGCATGTTTAAGGAAAAGACTTCCGACCTTTGAGAAAAGGCCTCCGGCTGTTAAAAGAAAGATATTTGGCAAATGAGCCACAAAATCGAAACCGGCCTCAGTGCATGTTTTGAAATCAGAAATTGAAATCGGCCTTAAGAGCATGAGTTTTGAAATCGGAATTCGTCCCATGAAAATTAAACCGGCTTTAAGAGCATGTATTTTGAAACCGGCTTTTGAGAAAAGACCTCCGATTTTGAATAGAAAGAACTCCGGCTTTTGCTAAAAGGAACTCCGGCTTTTGATAAAAAGAACTTCGGCTTTTGAGTAAAGACCTCCGACTTTGATGAGTAAGACCTCTGATATTTTGACAAAAGACCATCGGTTTTAAGATGTTAAAGGAAAGGTTTTACGGACTTCAATCGTTTGAAATTAAGAACAAAGGCTATAAGAATAAAGAAAAATGTATGTAATCCGGACAGCAAGTGGAACTTACGACTTTTGAACTATGATGGATGGCCATTAAAAGATATGAACTAAGAACCAAGTTTTCATTAAACTTGCTGTTAAAGATGGATAAAGGATATTGGAGTGACACATAAGGACTGCCTCCTAGGCCACGGGGGGAGACTTTTGGTGGAATAAGGCTTTCAGACTACGGCCCCATATGCCGGATTAAAGGCATTACCTCCTGCCTCGGGGAGCATAATGAGAGGATACGGCTCTAGGTTATGTGGTAGCACACAACCCTTCCTCGATGTTGTCCGCTCCTATCTGGTCCCTAAAGATGATAAGTATTTTGTTTGACTTTCCATGAATTTTCTGAAGAAAAGATAATAAGAAGAAGAACAAGGATTTCTGAACTTAAGAAGAACTGATATGATAACTTTTCGCATGCTAAGTTTATGTTATGGACCCGTACTTTGACTCGATTATGTGTATATTAATGTTTTCTGTATGTGGATACCTTACTAGGCTTTATAGCTCACCCTTGCCATTTTTCAAATGATGAGAAGTTTATGGAGGACGAAATCGAGTAGAGTTGTATGAAGTAACTAGACGGCTGCTGGTCAGACCTGATTAGTGAAAAATTGATGTACCTTTCTTTTGCGTTTTGAGAAGAAATTGTAAAGCAGTTCTGCTGTAAAGAAATTTATGGATATTAGCATGTTTCCGTAATGATTATATGGAAGAATGAAGTTGATACTTTTAGTAGCATCTTATGTCATGTCAAGGTATTTGTAGCGAATGAACCTGAGTGTTGGCTGGCCAGGTATGAAACTTGGCTCTGTGATGGCCAACTCAAGGAGTTCGGCATTAAACGATCATGTGTTCGAAATGAATGCTATATATATATATATAAGAAAAGAAAATTTATGTCCACCAAATTAATATTTATGCTGAATATGACGTAAGGACTAGGCTCGACTGTGGCTGTATGTGGTGGAATTTGGCCGGTCCGTCCCAATTGGTATCAGAGAGAGAACTGAGATGCTGTAGGTTCGTTCTAAATCAATACAAAACTTAGGAAAGGATTAGTTAAGGCAAAAAGGGGATTAGCTTCACTTATGCTTATGAAGGAGTACTTTGTGTTAACTGTGAGGACCCGAAACCGAAAACGTAATAGCTAGATGTGATTAAGGTGATTAAAATCAGTGAGAGACTAAGTATGTTGTAAAAAAGTGGTAGTTAAAAGTAAAAAGTTAGAAAAATGTCCAAGTTCAGCAAGCAGCCGAGTGGCCCTCGTTGGGCGCTTGAGCCCTCCTATCGGGCGGAAAAACTAGGTCCATTCCGAATCCTTCCTGCCTGCTGGCCGCTCGAGCTGATCTTTCAGGCGGAGAAACCAGTGCCGTTCTAAATCTCGGCCGCTCGCTGGCCGCTCGAGCGGCAGACGCAGTATAAAAACGTGATCTGACTTCTCTCCTCTCATTTTTGCACGGTTTTAGGGTTTTAGAGAGAGAGGGAGCGCCGACTTTAAAGAGAGAAGAAGGGAGAACGAGGCTCGGGAGCCCGAATCCATCCTTGAGACAGTTATAAAGGTAAAAACCCGCGACAAAGCAAGTGTACCTCGGACGTTGTTTTTCGTTTTTACCGTTCCTCTTACTCTAAAGTTCATGGAATTTTTGTAAAAATGATGTTGAAGCATGTTTTGTCACGACCCAAAATTTTAATAAAGAAAAATTTAACCATCATGTCCGGTCAACGCACGTTGACCGGAAAACGAAATCCGGAATACGCAATGGTAAAATCCCAGTCTGGAACTCCTTAATAAAATCAGTCCGGATTTGATCTGATGAAAAACGAGTCCAGATTTCCAAGATCAAAATCAGTCCGGTTTTCCGTCGATGAAAGCAACTCCGGATTACCTTATGAAAATGACGTCCGGATTTCGGAATGAAAATCAGTGTAGAATTCCTTTGATGAAAAACGAGTCGGGATTCCACAATGAAAATGAAGTCCGGATTTCCGCAATGAAAATGACGTCCGGATTTCTGCAATGAAAATAAAGTCCGGATGTCCCATGGTAGTAAAGAACTCCGGATTTCCGTGGTAAACAGAAGTCCGGATTTCATTGAAGAATGAGAAGTCCTGATTTCTGTGTAAATTAGGAGCTTGGGCAATTCGTCACAAAACCAAAGTCCGGATTTCAATAAGAACTCCGGATAATTGCGGTAAAATTGAAGTGCGGGTTTTTCTTAAAAAACTCCGGATTTCTGAAGTAAAAAGGAGTTCGGATATTCCTTAGTAAATAGAACATCGGAATTTTGGTGTTGAATGGAAGTCTGGCTTATATTGAAGAAAAGAAGTCCGGATTCTTCCGGAATTAAGAACTCCGGCGATTTGTCACTAAAATGCACTCCGGATTCCTGTAAAATGTCAGTCCGGCCCTGAAGCAGTTGTGAAATTAAAGGAACCGGAGTGATGACTTGAGACATTGGGAAGTTACGACAATAAATGGTTTAACGATTCCCGAAACTTATTGGAAAATGTAAATCATAAATAATCTAGCTAATTCCAAAGTTTTGGAAAAACAAAGCCATAAATAACAAAATTAGAAAAATGTGAAGTCATAAATAAAGGTGTAGCGACCCAAAATTTTAAGAAGGAAATTTTAACCATCAGGACCGGTCAACGCACGTTGACCGGAAAATGAAATGTAATGAAGTCCAGAAATTTTGCATTGGGGAAGTTACTGTCCGAATTTTCTTAATTTCGTCCGGATTCCCACGGTAAAAGCGAGTCCGAATTTCGTTGGGCAAATGAAATCCGGATTTCCCTTGGTAAATGGACTCCGGATTTCCGGAGTAAAAACGTGTGCGGATTTGCTGAAGGAAAAACACTCCGGATTTCCGAAAAACGCGTAGGGATCACTCCGGATTTCGAAGTAAAAATCAAGTCCGGATTTGTTAAGGCAGAATTTTGGGAAGGAGCGGCAATGAATATCAACGGTTTCCGAGACGCATTGGAAAACGAAAATCCTCTTGGAAATGTGGGACAATTTACATCACCTTGGAAAATAGGAAAAATCATAAATAAGGGCGACCAAAACCTAGGGCTATAAATAGGGCCTTAGAGCCTCAGGAAAAAGGCACCACTAGAAATCCTCCTAAAAGTAGAAGGCTGAAACTAAGGAAAAGTAGAGAAGAACTCAGGCAAGATACTCACCCCTATTTCTAAAATTCATGTTTATTTATATTGCTATGAAAGTATATGATTTCCGTATGCAGTATGCTTTTGATGACTGAAATGCATGTTTAAAGAAAATTCTGTTATGCATGA
>JAODPA010010401.1:0-13592 GCA_025585075.1 Nepenthes mirabilis | reverse complement strand
TTAAATAAATTATTAAAAATAATTATGGATTCGAATGAATAACTAAGTATTACATTATGGGGTTGGCGTTAGATGGGCGTGTGAGCACTACATGTGCTCAGCTGGCTAGTGAATCTCGAGCCTGATCAAAACACGAGGGACCCACGAGCGTCTTTGAGCCAGTATCTCCACGCCTGATTTATGTATGAAAGACGCCTGTGTAAATTTATTCTAATTGTTCAGCGCCTGATATGTACATGAATGATACATATGAGCAAGCTTAAGATAGCTTTCGTGTCTTCACCGGCAAATATGCCTTTGTCTGTTATATAAAGTATTTTTCTCATTATTTTAATTTTTTTAAAGTTTTTAAATAGAACAGATAGAAAGAGAAGAGAATAATAGAGAGAGAAAGAAGGGAAATGGAATTTTTGGAGCAAAATTTTGAAAGATTGTTTAAATTAGGGAAATGCATAGGAATTTCCGGCACATTTCCTTTACTTATCTGTAAAAATTTCTGAATTTTTTTTCATATTGGCTCACAATATGAGATTTCATGACTCAAGTTCCACACGTGTACAAATATATTTTTTCACTTACCAAAAAAAAAAAAAGTGTGCAAATATATTTTCTGCTGTGCCTAGCTTGCATGCATGTGTCCTTTGTTCCATTATTTTAAGAATTTAAAGATTTAAGCATAAATTGATAATAGAAATCCTAAAATTTCTAAAATTTGTTAATGGATATCATCTTGCATGTTCAATTGATGCAAGAATTTGAAGAGAAACCCTTTTATGTCCTCTATTTTTGCAAGAACTTATGTGAGTCATTGCACTGTGTTAAATTATACCTTTAATTTTCACATTTTGAAAAATATTCATATTTCATAGATACTTTTGAATATTTCTTTCAAATGAACTAATGAAAGGAAGTAATAAAAAATACGTATATTATAAAATGTCATAATATATTAAGATAACATCATATATAATCTACCCAAGATTAGTAATTGTGAGCAAGGCTTGATCTATATAGTGATATATAGACCGCGTATCATTGGGTTTAAATAGTAGAATATAATCCTAATTTATGAGAAAAGTGCAAACCAATTTTCATGAATTTTATTTATCAATAAGGTTATTACCAGTCTTTGGTTCATTTACTTATTTGTCATATGTTTACTATGCCCACGTTTATTATATTGTTCTCCATTTACCTGTTCAGTATTTAACTCACCTTACCTTATCACACTTTTAGATTAGTAGACTTTGTCTTTCTAGGAGTATTAGAAATTGGAGAATGACGAGATTTTATGAGATATATTTTTGGAGACATTTTATAACAATTATTCTTCAATGAGTCTAAAAGAGTTGAAGGATGATGAATTTTTAAAATTGAGACAATGAAATAACTCCACAATAGAATATAACGTAAAATTCACTGAGCTCTTCTTATTCGTGCCGTATATAGTACTTCATGAGGCAAAGTGGATCAAGAAGTTCCTTCAAAGATTGAATGATGTGTTTAAGAAACAGTTGGTGCCTTTTTTATTTTAAAGGTCTGTATAAGTGTTGGAAAGGGCCTTGCTCATCAGGCAATAAATTGAGAGGGAAAATTTTTACATAATGAAGAATATCGGCAAAAGATGACAGAGTTTGAGATCAAAATGATCCATTAAGAGAACCAAGTCCTGTGATTGAGGGACTAGTAAATTTGCGAAGGTTCATTGGGGAGACCGGAGAATAGCTCACAATGAGACCATGCGGATCCTATTGGTGATTCCATGATGAACAATTTTGATATTAGCATTCTAGAAGCAGCTTCAATTGTACCTAATGTGGTCACATAATCAAGAAGTGCACTCATTTGATAAGGTAAACAAATAGAAAGCCTAGTGCTTTAAGGAAAGCATATGTTATAATGGCTACGGATGTAGATGCATTTTATTCAGTCATAGAAGATAAACTTTTAATCTTTAATACTACTGTTCACGCATTTTTGGGTTAGAGGCCTATGCGTTTGTTCATGTCCTTCCATGTTTATATGTTATTTACATTCACTATAAAGAATTATGAATTAACTTAAGAATTATGGATTAACTTATCAGTATGTCATTAATAATTGATATTGTATACTCTAGATTTGTAGTTTGAGTATATGGGTTTCAATTGGAGAAATATTTAATATTATTGTGTTGCGTTCTCGGATCTTACGCACTTGTATGGATGTGAACTTGGCTGAGTCCGCGACCGTTTTCGGGCAAGACCCGTGCAACACAAAGAGTGCAATGTATGTTGGTGGACGAGAACACGATTTGGTGGTTGGGAGTTAGAGAGTACGATGACGTAGGCACACAGAGTTTTTACATAAAAAATCTTTCCGTAAATGAGAAGGAAAAACCACGAGATTTTAATCCGAGAACTGACTTTATTATACTGTCGGAGATTACAAAGAGATTACAAAGTGTGCTCAAACCCTTCTCTCTCTTCTTTTTCTCTCTACATTAGTTAAGCAAGAGTAAAAATGCACGATCCTTTGTTAAGTGTACAGTTAATGTATTTATAGTGGTTGAGTCATTCTTTGAGAGTTGTCCATGTGGCGCTGGTGTGTGCAGGAAGCCGGCTACCAACTCCATCAATCCAGTCCTCTATGCTAGGGATATTGCGTGCACGCTGGACAATCTTCTGTGATGTCAAATCTGCAGTGACTGAGCATGTGTTGTAAGCCATCATTCATCTGGTGGCTTGACAGGGTTGGCAACCAAATCTCCTGCTACGCCACATTTACAGATATGGTGACATCCGCAGCCCATATTGAGCTCACGGGCCCAAGTGGGCTGGTCCATAGTACCTGAATCTTTTGGACCTCTTGGGCCAGGGTCCAACTCCAAGGGAATGTGTCATTCAAGTAGGCTTGGAGTATTAATACCCATCATTAACCCCCATGCCAAAGGATCCCCCATGCCAAAGGGTCTGAGGACCCCAACCCTTTGGTATGTCCATTAGACGTGGACAATTTTTGCGTGAAGGGCCTTTCTATTGGGAGTATGCTCGTGCCCTCACTGGATGTTGATGCTTGCTTCCCTCTCTTGCTGGTGTCCACGGATGTGATGAAGATTATTAGTCTGGGGTGTGTTGATCAGAATGTCCGAGAACATGATGTGGCCCGCACCTAGCCTAAAATGTTTGGGAAACTTTGGGGCTCCGGGCACCGCTGCGCAATCTGTGATGATGTCCTCATGTCCCCAAAAATGTCCTTGGGCATTTTTGAGACTATTCTCAAGATTAAGGCCTTCAGTGAGGATGGGTCCAAGAGCTTCTTTTGAGTCCGAGGTGTTAGTCTGCGCCACTGTTTTTGGCCATTAAAGCGCATTAAAAGTGCAATTAATGAGATTGATATTGCCTTAGAAACGCAAAACCCATGATCTTTGGTAGCGTACAGGTAACGCATGGTAAGGGCAATGATGAGCACGCCTTTTTGATTTCGGAGCCTTTTCAACTATTTCAAATACAATTTTAGCCTTCATTTTACACCGCAAAACCCTTAGAGTTTTCTCCCAAACTTCTTCGCTGCCATTTTTCTCAAGCGTTTTTGCTTCTCATTTCTATCGCGCTTCTTCTTTAGTTTTCATGACTCTTGGTGTCAGATATATCACTTCTTCCCTATCCCTGGATAGCCTCGATGTCATTCATAAGAAGTATGATATTCCCGATACGATGGCGATGGTGGTTCTTGAGCCCAACGATAGGGCGTGAAATCATCCTGATGGGTTCATCATTATATATGAAGTCCACCGCAATGGTGGGTTTCGCTTTCCAGTTTCCATGGAGTTATATGTTATTATGATGACACTTCGGGTATCGTTCGAGAGGTTATAGCCCAATGCTATCATGTACCTCGTTTCTCTATGTGTCTTTGCATGTTTCCACAATAAAGTGCTTGAAGTGTCAATAGTAAAGGTTATGTTTCACTTTACCTATAACTTGGACTATATCACAATGACTCCACATCCTGAGTTTGCTGTCATGAGTGGTGAAAATTTTAATTCCACTAAGAGGTGAAAAGACAAGTTTTTCTTTTTAGCGGTTCAAGAGAGTTGGGCCGTCGAGAACACTTGGGGGAATATTGTTAAGCAATACTGCTTGGACGCCTCCAAAAAAGAGAGGGAGGCTGCCAAGGAGGTCAAAGACTTGGTGATAGCCAACCTTCGTGGCTTTAACGAGAATAAGAAGAATATTTAGTTGAGACTCGAGAAATTGGTGAAGCCAAGTGGGGGACTCATGTTGAGAACTCTGGCGTTGCTGCTGCTCAAAAGAACAAGAAGAAGAAACTGAGGAAAAAGGAGGTGACTTTGAGGATCAAGGAGCAAACCGAGCGCCCAAAGAAAAGTCGTCAGACTGAGGCTTTGAAGAGTCCGACGGCCATTATTGAGTACTCCTCGTCTGATGACAACAATGTCGTAATAGCACCTCTCTTCAAGAGGTCAAGACCTTCGGAGGTTGCCACCATCTGAGATGTTGCGGGTGTCAAACCTTCAGCCTCTGTTGAGTCCTCCGGGCGGCCTTCTCAATTTGCTGGCCAGTCCACGGATCTCCCTGTTGCCCAGGCTCCCATTAATGAGCCAATTCTTGACGTTCCCTTTGAGTTCATTGGTGAGGTCTCAGACTTGATTGATAATTCATCCGAGGATCTCAGCGTGGGATAAGCAGTGAGGGAAACTGAGGCGACTTAGGCCGATGAAGTGGTAGTGATGATAACGGTGACAACTGATGATGCTGCTGAGGTCGAGGAGAGTTAAGCTGCAGAGACTGCTGAACCCCCATGCCTTGCAATCCAACTTTTCAGTCCAATAGTGACTCAGTCCGTGGCCCGTGAGGAGCCTCTAATTGAGGAAGGTGCAGGGACTTCACATTCAGCTGAAGCAAGACTGGGGCCAAGGATCATGCTGAAGCAGCTGAACCCCCGGTATTGAATGTTGCTGCTTTTGTGCTTGAGGCCTGGGTTGAGATTTCTATGGCGCAGGAGGCTAGGGCCGAGAGGCCTAAGGAGGCAAATGTCCCTAGAGATGAGAGTACTTCAGGGAGCTCTTTTGTAGCTAAGATACTTTCTCATGTTGATCTTGACTTTGTTTTCTCCTATCTATGTCCCACTAACCCGCCTTGATTTTTGCAGTTTTAGGAGATGGTCAGTGGTCTTGGTACAATCAATACCGAGGCTGCCCAAGCATACACAGAACTGGAAGCTTTTAGGGCCCTTGCTGAGGACAACAAACAGTTGAACGCTGAGCTTGCTAAGGCCAAGGAGAAGATTGCATCTCTTAAAGGTATATTGAAGCTTCAACAAATTCAGTATAAACTGCTGAGGGACAGGAATCTCCAGCTAGTGTAAATGCTAAGGATTTCAATGAGGGCTACTGACATTACTCCAGCGTTGGAGGTTAAGTATTGGGATGGTATCAACTTGTGCTGTCGAGTGATAAGGTTGTTGAGTTCTCGGTTTCCTACAACTACCTTTGATCCTCAGAATGCCAGTGTTAACTGTGCGGATGACTTGTACGGCCTCCCGTGAAGGAATTGGCCTCCCAACCCTTCTATGCCTGGACCATCAAGTCGCTCTGAGACCCCTGGGCAGCCGGGATCCTCTGAGCAAGGGGAGCCCTCATGTCCTAAAGGACAGCAACAAGGCACTCCTCCTCAACTAGGACCATTCGATGGCTGACTGTATATTTTAAAATTTTTTTTTGTATGTATATTGATGTATACATATTGTTTATATCAATAAAACTCACATTATTTAAGTGCGAACGCTTGGTTCGTCTTACCCAGACTGTTCGAGTGCTTAGTTTCTTTTATGATGTGCTTTTTAAGGAGATGTAATCCTAACTTCTGAACCTTTTGACCATCTTAGGTTGAAGATACTATCTCTAGGGTCGCTGCATGCTTGCTGCTTTATGCCCCATAAGTTTTAAGTTCAACCTCTAAGGTTGTTCGACACCATGACCAAGTTTTAGTTCGACCTCTTGGACCGCTCGGATATGGTTGAGTTTTTAGGGTATGACCTCTTGGGCAGCTTGGATATGGCTAAGTTTTTAGAGTACGACCTCTTGGGCTGCTCGAATATTGTCGAGTTTCAAGTACGACCTCTTAGACCGCTCGGATATAGCTGAGTTTTAGGGCAAGTGAAAGGGTTGCTTTCACTTGACTTAGGGGCAATCTAAGTCTTGTGAGTTAATGAGATGACATGCAACATTCAATGATATACAAGACAAAAAATAAAAGAAAGAAAATTTTATTACGTCAATGAAACGTGTTACAAGCACATCGAATGATGCGTTTCGCCTTACCTGACCATTTATATATTTATTGATAATACGTTTTGAGGTGCGTGACTTTCCATATCCGAGGGACCAGTCTGTCTTTTTAGGTGCATAGCTTATAGACCCATTTCAAAGGATAACAGGACCAGGAATGACCCTTCCCAATTTAGAAAGAATTTATTCTGACCGGCATTTTTTTCCTAGCCTCTATGCTTCTCAGTATCAGGTCCTCTACCTCGAACTGTCGCGCCTTCACCTTCTTATTATAATATCGGGCAACCCTTTGTTGGGATGCTGCCATCCTCAACCTCGCTTGATCTTGGACTTTTTTGAGCATATCGAGATTCTATCGAAACCTTTGACTGTTGTCGCATCGACTGAAACATTATATCCGGAGACTTAGAAGGCCAACCTCCACTGGAATAAATGCCACTACCCCATAACATAGGCTAAATGGCGTCTCATTTGTGGGTTTTCTCAGAGTTATTCTATACAACTAGAGGACGGATGGCAGCTTGTGCACCCATGAGCCCCTAGAGTACTCTAGCTTTGCCTTGAGTCTATGTAAGATCGTATGGTTCGTGACCTCCACTTACCCATTACTCTGTGGATATACGACTGACGTATGGACCACTTTGATCCTCAGACTGGTCCAATACTTGGTGAACTACTTCTCAGTAAATTGTGTCCCATTGTCAGTCACAATACTCTCAGGAATCCCAAACCAACATACAATATTTTTCCGGACAAACTCAATTGCGTTCTACTCTATAATCTTTGCAAGTGGCACTGCCACGTCCCATTTGTTAAAGTAGTCAATCCCCAAGATCAAGAACTTCCTTTGTCTGGTCATCACTAGAAGTGGTCCGAGGATGTCAAACCCCCATTGGACAAAGGACCATGGTGATTGCAGTGCTCGAAGCTTAGTGTTGGGTCGATGAGTCATGTTACTGTGAATTTAACAGTTTTCACATTTGCGCACAAAGTCTATGGTATCGTATTTTATGGTTGGCTAATAGTACCATTACCTCATGAGCTTGAAGGTTAGGTTCTTTCCCCCAATATGGGATCCATAGATCCCAAAGTGCACTTCTTGGAGGGCGTATTCTGCCTTCTTAGGAATAAGATACCTCAAGTAAGGGGTCGAAAATCCTCGCCAATACAATTGACCGCCCATAATAGTGTACCAACCCGCTGTCTTTTTTACCCTCTTGGATGCGTCTGCGTCTTCAGGTAATGTGCCCTCAGACAGATACCTTAAGTGGGCAGTCGTCCAAGTGCTGCTACTCGAGACTTGTATCACTTCCAGCTCGAGGTCCTCATACTTGGCCTGTTCAGAATTTCTCACGTTCCTCGGGCATATTGCTTTGGCTCTTCAGAAGCTGCTGTGCTTGTCAACATGTCGACCTTCTCGTTCTCTTCCCTTGGGATATGGACAAATTCAACCTTCTCAAAATCCGCAGTTATACCCTTGACCTTCGAGAGGTATTTGGAGAGTTGTGGGCTATTAACCTCAAAATGTCCATGAACTTGGTTGACGACTAACTCAGGGTCGTTGTAAACAACCAGATTTTTGGCCAAGCATTACTTGGCTAATCGGAGTCCTACTAGCAACACTTCATACTCTGCGGCATTGTTTGTGGCCGAGAATCTCAGGGTCATTGAATACATTATCTCTGATCCCTCTGACGTTCGTAGTACAACATCAGCTCCACAACCGTCCTTCATTGAGGAGCCATCCACATGCAGTGTTCATATTGCTACTTCACTTAGCTCGTCTGCACCATCATGGTCTGGATCACCAAGGGCCGGGGTTGTTATCTCAATAATGAAGTCCACGAGAGACTGACCTTTTAAGGTTGGTCTCAGACGAAATTCAATATTAAACTCACCCAACTCAATGGCTGGTAAGATACCTCGGGCTTTTGTAAGATACTTCTCAATAGCTAATTTGTCAGGACCACCACTTTATGAGCCTAGAAATACGATCTAAACTTCCGTGTAGAATATACCAACTCTAAAACAATCTTCTCCGTGTGCGGGTACCTGGTCTCTGCGTCAACTAGGGTCTTGCTCACATAATAGATGGGTTGTTGTCTTTCATGCTGCTGTCCTACCAACACAGAGCTCAATACTGTGTCGGACACCATAAGGTACAGATACAACTCTTCGGCGAGTTGGGGAGAAGTTAAGAGATAAAGGTTTGACAGATAGTCTTTGAGTCCTCGAAATGCCTCATCACGGTCATTGTTGCACTGAAAGCAGTTGGTCTTCGTTCCTCTTAGGGCCTTGGATAACGACAGGTGCCTCTTGGCCAATTTGGCTAAGAAACAAGAAAGGGCTGCTACCCGTCTAGTGAGTTTCTGGACTTCCTTTACTATCCAAGGAGATCTCATATCAAGGATGGTCTTAATCTTTTCTGGATTAGCCTCAATCCCTCGATGTAAAATAATATAGCCTAGGAACTTTCTAAATGCCACTCCAAATGTACACTTGCTTGGGTTGAGTTTCATCTGGTGAGTTCTGAGCACGTTGAAGGTCTCGGACAGGTCTTGGATGTGGTGGCCACTTATTTTGCTTTTAACAAGTATGTCATCTATATAGACCTTCACATTCTGGCCTATCTGGTCCTCGAATATTTTTTTGATGAGCCGCTGGTAAGTTGTACCTGCATTCTTGAGGACAAAGGGTATCACTTTGTAATAGTACGTCTCTTGGTCCATCATAAATGACGTGTCTTCCTTGTCTTCGTGACTCATCTTTATTTAGTTGTAACCCGAGTATATGTCCATAAAGTTTAAAAGTTCATGATTGGTTGTCAAGTCTACAAGTTGATCAATTTTAGGGAGAGGGAAGCTGTCCTTGGGGCATGCTTTATTGAGGTCCGTAAAGTCCACACATATTCTCAACTTCCCATTTTTCTTTTTCACTATGACCACATTTGATAGCTAGTCCGGGTACTGCACTTCTCGATTGAATCCGGCGTCTATGAGCTTCTTTACTTCTTCGCGTATGGCCACCAGTTTCTCTGCTAAGTAGTTCCTGCACTTTTGCCTGATGGGTCTGTGACGAGGATCTATACCTAATTTGTGGACCATTATTTCAATAGAGGTCCCTAGCACGTCACTTGGTACCTAGGTAAAATCGTCCGAGTTCTCCCACAAAAAGCTAATAAGTTGGTCTCGAACTATTTCTGGCAGTGAGCTTTCTATTTGAACGTATTTCTCCAGATCTTTGGGATCAGTAAGACTCGGACAGTTGGTTCCTCGGACTGTACTTGCTACAACATCGCCTCGTCTTGTAGGTCAAGGTCTTCGATTGGTAATGGAATGGGCGTTTGTGTGACTTGGGACAAATAGCACGTCTGCCCGATAGTTTGGTCTCTAAGGACCTCTCCAATCCCAAATGGAGTCGAAATTTCATCTTCAAATGTGGGATGGAAGTGACAGTGCCAAAGGTGGCCAAGCAAGGACGTCCGAGTATTTCGTTATAGACTGACGGAAGGTCCACAACCAGAAAGGTAAGAGCCATAGACGCAGTCCCCGGGTACGTCTCCAATGTAACCTCTAATCGGATGACACCCTGAACGAGTACTGGCTCATTGTGCAGTCCGTAGAGTGGTCCCTCTGGCGCTCTCATTTGACTTATCTTAAGTTCCAATTTAAAATAGGTATCAAGATAAAGTAAATTCCCAGAACTTTTATTGTCAACAAAAACTCATTTCATCTGGTAGTCATTTGCTCCGTCTGAAATGAGTACGGTTACAACCAAAGGATCGGAGTGGGGGAAAGTTACATTAGCCATATCGTCGTTGCTAAAACTAATAACTTTATCTCTAGCCCCTATCCTCGGCCTCTTTGCCGTGATGATCTCCCGAACATCTTCTTTGATCGGGCGAGTTAATATCATATTCACAACTCCTATAGCCACTTGGTTCCTCGGCTGGTTAGCTTCAACATCACCTGTTGTTTTGGAAGTCTGCCCTGGTCTTTGTAGGAAATAGTTGAGGTGACCCCTCCTTATTAGTTCCTCGATCTTCTTCTGCAACGTTCGACAATCATCGGTACCGTGGCCCCCACTACAATGATAATGACAGTACTTAGTCTGATTACCACCTCCCGGGTTCTTCAATGGCTTGAACCACTTTAAAAACTTCTCCTCTTGAATTTGTATAAGAACATTTGTACATGTATCGTTCAGAAGAGTAACATTCACAGGTCTGGGCTCCCTATGAACAGCCTGCCCGAACATATGCTACTTTTTCATCATCTGGGGACTCGAATGGTCCCCGTCTTTTCTCTTTCCTTCTACCGTCCACGGATGAAAGTTCTCATCCTTCTCTGGTCACTTCGCATCGTTGGCTTCTTCAGCTACGATGTATACTCTTATTTTAGCCTCGGCCTCCGTGAACGTCTTGGGACCCTTGTAAATGAGATACTTGAAGAAAGCGCCTCCCTCCAAGGCAGATAGGAACGGGTTCAGCTTTACCCTATCAGTTAATTTTGGGATTTGCCTGGCCTCTGCTATGAATCGGGTCAAGAATTTCCTCAAACTCTCCCCGATACCCCTGCTTCACTTGGGTGAGGTGTCAGGGTTACTTCTCTATTCTTCTATTGGAGACGAATTGTGAGAGAAAAACTGCTGTCAGGTCGCTAAAGGAGCGAATGGAATTTGTGGGTAGCTCGTAGAACCACACTCTCGCGCTTCCCTTAAGTGTCAATAGGAAGCACGGACACATGGTCATCACATCTAGCCCTCGGAGGCTCAAATGCTCACTGAAGTGATTTAGATGATCCATCAGGTCAGCACTTCTATAATAGATGTCAAAATTTGGAATCTTGAATTTTGGTGGGAGTGTCCTCGTCCTAATCTCTGCTACGAATGGAGATTGGAGTATATCAACTCCTCCTCCATTGTTTTCACCAAAGATACCGTTCTAGACCTTCTCCAATCTCTCCTCCACGTGGGGTAGAGCCACCATATTCTTCTCATTGAGGTAATTTCTCAACTCATAAGGCTCTTGGACTGCCTGCTGCTTGGGGATCCCCTAACCCTAGGAGGTGCATCGTTTCGCAAAGCTGCCTCCTGAACCGCACGGTCCTGATTGCTACGAACAAAACGTGGGTTGCGCCTCTTAGAGCTCTCCTCCTGAACCCGAGGTCCTAAGTGGCCTTCAAGTCTTTGGGGGACTTTACTACTTGAGGCAACTTGAGTCCTCGAGACTTCATGCTGGCTGGCTTGTTTCCTCGGGTGTTTCTTTCCCTTGCCCCTATTTTGGGACATCGCTGTCTCGGAGGCCTTGGAAGGCGCTCCTTTCATCCGTTCATCCATTTTAGAGCAAAGAGTCAGGAAGGTTTTGGACATATCATCCATCCAAGTAGCCAATGCTCGCACGACTGGATCAGGATGATCCTATATCTTGACACAGGGAGCGGGACCATTATCGCACGAGACCGTATCCCTGACAAGTGCACTTGCTTGTGCCCTGGTATTCACTATGCTAGACTTTTGGAAAAGTGTTGGAAGGTTCCTGAATGTTCTGTAAAAGACATGAAAAGCTGACTTTTAGTCGCTTCTCACAGATGGCACCAATGTTACGTCCTTGAATCTTACGTACTTGTACTAACGGAAACTTGGCTGAGTCCGTGACCGTTTTCGAGCAAGACCCGTGCAACACAAAGAGTGAAATATTTGTTGGTGGACGAGAACACGATTTGGTGGTGGGAAGTTAGAGAGTACGAGAACGTAGGCACGCAGAGTTTTTATGTGAAAAATCTTTCCGTAAATGAGAAGGAAAAACCAGTGGATTTTAGTTTGAGAACTGGCTTTACTATGCTGTCAAAGATTACAGAGTGTATTCAAGCTCTTCTCTCTCTTTCTTTTCTCTCTATATTAGCTAAGCAAGAGTAAAAATACTCAATCCTTTGTTAGGTGTATAGTCAATATATTTATAGTGATTGAGCCATCCTTCGAGGGTTGTCCACGTGGCGCGAACGTGTGTAGAAAGCTAGCCACCAACTCCACCAATCAAATCCTCTGTGCCAGGGATGTTGCGTGCACGCTGGATGATCTCCCGTGATGTCACATCTGAAGTGACCAGGCATGTGTTGCAGGCTATCATTCCTCTGGTGGCCTGACATGATCAACAACCAAATCTTTTGGCATGCCGCCCTTGCAGGTATGGTGACGTCCGCGGCCATATTGAGCTCGTGGGCCCAAGTAGGCTTTAAGTCGACTACACCACGTGGGTTGGCCCCTGATACCTGGACCTTTTGGGCCTCTTAGGCTACGGTTCAACTCTAGGAAAATGGGTCTGTCAAGTGGGCTTGAAATGTCAATACCAATTATATTGGATATGCATGATTTTAATATAATTTTAGATATAAATTTATTGATATGTTATCATGCTAGTGTGAACCATTTCTACAATATGGTTCTTTTTTCAATTCCAAATAGTCAGCCAGATTATTTTCAAGGAAATAAATGAAAAGACACAACTTGTATAATTTTTGCATAACATGCATACTATTTGATAAGACATACCTACCTTATGTTATCTTCGTTTGGAATCATGATGCGCCAGTTGAAGAGATTTCAGTAGTAAGAGAATTTGATATATTTCTAGAATATCTACTTAGGTTGTCACAAAGTAGTGAAATTGATTTTGAGATGATTTGGTGTCGAATCTACGCCAATTTCAAAGTCTATATATTGAATAGCTCATTTAAAGCTGGAACAGTTAAAGGAATAGTTACAACAACTGCTGGAGAAGTGTTTTATTCAATCAAGTGTGTCACATTAGGGTGCACTGGTTTGTTTGTAAAAAATAAGGATCAGTATATGATATTGTACATAGACTATAGGAACTAAATAATACAGCAATCACGAACAAGTATCCCTTATCGAAAACAAATAACTTTTCTGATCAACTGTAAAGAGTTTAATTTTTCTCAAAGATTGACTTCGATTAGGATAATATCAACTGCAAATTAAGAGAGATAATGTAGCAGAGGTGCCTTTCTGAAAGAGATATGGCCATTATAAATTTTTAGTTATGTAAATCATTATAATTATATGAATATTTCTAGTTAGTAATTCATCACTCATCTCTAATCGATTCGTTGTCCCGGCCACTTAATTTTGAGTTGTTAGGGGTTAGAACTCATCTCTTGACCACTTTTGTCTTGTGTTTTTCTCGCTTACAAAATGATATTATCTCATAGTTTTGAATTTATGGTCATGACACTTATTTTATACATATTTTTGCTATTTATATAAATAGTTAACAGAATAAAGT
>JAODPA010010390.1:0-13592 GCA_025585075.1 Nepenthes mirabilis | reverse complement strand
TATAGAAGGATATTACATTATTAATATCTCATTGAAAAACAAGATGGTTTGAAAGTGACTAACAGAAGCGTGAAAACCAGACATGTAGTGATCAGGTGAATGAGTTTTTGTAAAATTATTAGCCAACTGATGAGTAGACGCAACTAGAGGAAAGGAAAGGGTGCCTTTATTGAGGTGACAATGAACATAATGACAATCAATCTTAATAAATTTTGTACATTTAAAATATACATTATTGTGATAAATTTGGATAGTATTATGATTGTTACAATAGGTGACAGTATTGTTGGGTTATAATAGAGGGGAGGGTTGTTGGGTTGAGGAATATCAAATTCCTCTAAATATAGATGAAGCCAGAGCAGCTAAGATAAAATAGTGGTGAGTGCACAATATTCAATTTTAGTGTTATAATAGGCAACAATGCTTTGTTTTTTCTATGCCATAAGATATGAGAATCATATAATAAGTAGATAAAATCAGTAGTGGACTGTCGATTACTTGGGATGCTTATCCAATTAGAATTAGAACATACTTAAAGTGAGATGAAAAGTATAACCTATGAAAGAAATTTCATTTTGCATAGTAAAAAATAGAATAACAGTTATGTAGTTAATAAAACGTGGAGTTAACATAAATTAATTGATAAGATATATAATATAGGCAATATTAGGCTTGATAACAACACAATATATAAAGATCCTAACCAATTGGCTATAAAGGGTAGTATCATTGAGATGTTCACTATCAATAGTATACAGTTTGATATTATATTTAAAATGACTATTAGTCATCATATAGTTAGTAAGTCCAGGATGAAAAATAAGATAGAAAGTATATTTAATTTGTATCAAATGGTAGCCATGAGATATGATAATTATCACAAGTAGTGAAGGAAAGTGAGATCCTTTATTTCAAAGTACTAACTAAAAAACGTTAATATTCAAGAACGTTAGAATTATCATCACCAATAATAATTATAGAGAAGGAGAATAGTGATACCAACAATGGTATGATGAGTAAAAATGGTAAAGTCATGAGAATTGGGTGTAAACCTCAGTTGTGAATTAATAGAATTGAGTTTAGTAAATCATGCATGAGGAATCTACTTAAAACTATGTAATGCATGACAAAGATGACACACCTGTCTAGGATAAGGTGGATTACAACGAGAAGGTTTCATGTAGACTTTCTCAATTTGGTCACTATGTAGAAATATATTCATTGCATTCACTTGAAATTGGGGTCAGGAGCGTCTATCAGTAATAGTTAAGAGAGATCAAATTGAAAAAATGTAAGTAATAGAAATAAAAATCTCTTCATAATCAATGCCATACTTTTGGATAAAATCCTTAACCACACGGTGATTTTTGTATCAAACTTTTGAATCATCATAATTATTTTGCTATTTGTATACTCATTTATTCTCTACTGTAGTCTTACCAGGTGAAAAGATAACTAGATTTTAAGCGTGAGTATGATGAAGAGTATCAACCTATTTGAATATAACTTATTACTAAAGAGGGTCAAAATATATTTTGTAATAACTATGTACTCATGAAGAGTTGTAAGAGTAGAGAAATAATGATAACCACAAAGATGTGTAGGAGAGACACGTGACAACCACAAAGATGTGTAGGAGGGACACGTATCCGACTAGATCGACAAAAATCCACAGTGAGAGAGGACTCCAGAGACATAGTTGTGACAACATAGTCATCGAGTGATCTAGATTCGTTAGGAACAAGTTAGCTTATAAGCACTGCATCAAACAAGAAATTTAGAAAAAAGGATTAATGATTGAATCAGTGAAAAGTTTAATGGAAATGAAGAAATATCGATGAAATTTTTATTTTTCTAAAATTTAATATTACTGAAAACACGAATATGTTAGATTATGAAATCGTAACACCAATAGACTTTATATTCAATGCTATATCTATTAGAGTAGTAAAATTGAGAGTAACGTTCAAATTTGATATGCTTATAAGAAGGTACGATAACGAAGGAAGCACAATAAAAAAATATAAAAAATGAATCATTGGGTACCTTTTTATATAGGCACTATATGACAATTGGTTGAAAATGGTGGAAGATGGAGCTCAATTAATAGTGCAGATTGCTATATGAGCAGCTCCCCTCGAAAGGACTCAAATTGGGAAGTGGAGGTGGCAAGAGTATGAATGGTGTCAAGGATGTGGCCATATATATATATATAATACAACTATTTTGTTTGGAAGTATAAGGATATGATCAATGAGACACAATACCTACTTGTTAGAGTTTGTTTATAAAGGAGGTGGGGGTCTAATTCATACCATTATCGAAATGGAAGATTTTGATGGTGTTTTCTAATTGGATTTGATCATTTACCTAAAATTATGAAAAGTATTAAGTAATTTAGAGTGATTATATAGAAGGTAAATCTATGTATGGCGAGAATAATCATCGATAAAATAATAAAATAGTGAGACTTGCGCTTTGTTGGAACAAGGGTAGGATCTGATTTATTGAAGTGAACCAAATTAAAATGTGTGAAAGTCAAATAGTCAATTTTATTAAAAAGTATGATTGTTTGTTTGCTTGAGTTGTAAGACATGTCATTAAGTGAGTCAAAATAACATGATCTAAGTAATCATTAGATATTCAATTTTGAATTGGAGGTAAGGAGGGATGGCTTAGTCGGTTGTGTCGAACATTGGAGAAGAAAGAAATAACAAGCGAGTGAGACACGATCGTGTATGTAGAGATGTAAGTTTATAACGATAATCAATTTGTTGCTCGGTCTCAACGAGTTGGCTCATCTTCTGATCTTATATATTACAGCCTTATAAGAAAAGGTTAAACGAAGATTACATTCAACAAGTTGATCAATAGATATAAGATCGAGAAGTAAATTTGAAACATGATATATATTTGGAATGTTGAAGTCCCATGTGGATACATGACCAATATGTGAGAACTATCATGTGATAAGAGGGACATTAGTTGAAAATGTCTTATGAGTTATTAACAATACATTAGATGTCATATAATTGTAATATGTAAAGTTACTAAACTAGGAGGAAGATGTACTTGAAGAGATGGATTGCGCAATGAAAGTATGAGATAGAATTTGATTGACAGTTACCTCCAAACCAATTACAGTAAGAGACAAGGGTGTAGAGACAAAATCTATCAAAGCTGTAGAGTCAGCAGTCCTAGGAGTTTGGAAGGTCATGCGTCTTTTAGAATCCTTAACATCCTTTGCTTTCTTATTGAAATAGTTAGAGATACAATGTCTCTTTTTCTCTCTCCTTTTTTTTATAGTAATTGTATTTGTCATTAAAATGACGCTAAGTAGAGAAAGTAGAAGCCATTATTAGAACAGCAAAATTAGGTGATATAGTTGTCATAATTGTATCAATATAGGGAGTATAATGAGTCTTCTTTGGATTTTTTCAAAAATAAATTTTGTGAAAGTGACATCAAGTATAAGTAGAAGAGAATGATCGAGTAGTAAGGCTCTAGGGTGCTTAAAATTTTCATAGCTATTTATCATGAAATGAATAAAGTGATGGAGATATTAGTAATCTTTAAAGAGTTTAACAGAATGAGCATTTAGAAATGTTTAATCAGTTTGAAAATATTGATCCAAAAAACTATTGATTTGCCATGTACAAAATCTTAATTCCGTAATTAATACATAACCAAATTTTTTTTAATAACATTTGGACGTGAACTTTATATCGATATCTCAACTTACCTCGATAAAATAAATTAAATCATACACATAATATAAATAAGTGCCACGTCTCATGTGACTATGATACCAACCTAACTATGATATTGGACTTTTTGTAAGGAGATTGTATGTCATCAAAATTAGAGTAATATAATCTGCGGAAATAAAAATTCATAATCTCTGCTACCCAACCAAACTAAGAAAATATAACTATATCAACTTGACATTACTTAATGTGATGTCCCACGTTTTTACTTACTTTTAATGAGACGTTATGCTACATATAAATTCATAATATATTTTTATTATACACAGGATTCGTCCAATCCCGTATGACTTGGATACGGCGTCAAATTCTTTAGAGATGCTATTAGGGACCAAAACTTATTACCATAAAATCTACCGAAGTACTAGTAATATCCATAAAATTTTTTTGTGGAAGCACAATCAATTGATCAACACCAAATAGTATAAATATATATTTATTTATTATAAGTTGGAGTACATCAAAATTACAATTCATTATTATCCGATCCTAATCATCTTCCGCTACGCCACTCTGATCATTAGATATCAACTCATACATTTCATCTGAGGGGTTAGAAAAAATAACGACAAGTAAGTGAGTCAATTACTTAGTAAGGACAATTAAGTAGAAATATGCATTTTTTTATACTCAAAATAGATATATGCAGATATCAGAGGAATACGATTCATATCAAATATGCATGAACCTTCAATATTTATCTTTTAGATTCTTACTTATCATTTATCTTTAGAGATTAGAGTTGGTAGGGCTTACTAGCTAACGGAGCGATCAGTCGAGGAAAGGATTGTATTATACTACACAATCTAAGGCCAAATTTTCCAAATTCCAAATTTTCTGAATGGGTGTATACTTGTAACACAGTATACGGAGCCAAATAACAAAAATGCTACCAAAAGTTTCCCCATGACCCAGGAGTAGTCATCGAGTTTTCACTATAATATCCTAAGGCGTGCTAAGGACCCCACTCGTTCCAATACGCGGTCAAGGTAATTCTTGAGTTTTATTGTAATACCAGTGACATATCACGGAATATCACCCAAAGTAAATCTTAGTCCAGTTTCTGAATTTATACTTAACACTTTATATGGAAACTTTCAGATTGTTCATAATTCTTATTCCTTTTTTTTCTTTATTCTAGGAGAAAATACTTATCCAAATCAAAAATCAAACTTACAAAACTTCCATAGTATCGAACATAAGATGCAATAATACAAACAAACTGTAACTTATAACAAAAATCAATACATTGTCTGTTTTAGTAGCTTTATCACTAAACTTTTTCATATGCAAAAATTCAAATTCATCATGATATATTTGGCTAGTTTGGATGCCGGTTTGATATTCGGTGTGGGGTCGATTTGGATTAATTTTTTTAATTAATTTTAGAATAATAACTTACGGATTCAGTTATTGGTCCATGACCGATTTAATGGTCGGGTCAAGGGTCAGTCCATTCATTAATTTTCATCATTTATGAACCGGTTCCGGGTTCAAGGTATACCCATAAGCTGAAATTCAACTTGTGTTGGCCGGTCCGATTTGTGGACCGGTTCGGGTTAATATTTTACTCGGTTCAAGGGGCTGATACAGGGTTATTTTTGCAGGTTAGAAACTTACATTAATAAGGATAATTTATCTATTTTGGTGGTTAATTTAGGGCTTGTTTAATGGCTGGTTCAAATTACCCAAATTTCATCAACAAAGAAAGGTTCCTGCTTGGTTTGGTGGCTGGTTCAAGGTCGGTTCGATGTCTAATTTGGGTCAAATTTTACATGCTAATTCTTTGACATTATCTTAACATTCTTTAATTAAATTGGGCACCGGTTGGGCTGGTTTAACTCGGTTTAATATGCTGCAATGTACAGCATCAGTAAGGTCACTTGGCAGATTTTGGTGCTGATTGAAGGGTCCGGTCCAGGGGTTATTTCAAGCCCAATTTTGTAGCCTGATACTTTTATGTTTTCTTAACATTCTTGGGCAAAGTTTGGCTGCCGGTTCAATCGAATTGGGTCCAGTTTGGTTCACTTTTCCCAAGCTGCCAATTCAGCATCAGTAGAGCACTTCAGGGACCAGTTCGGCTATTCCGATTTTTATGGCCAATTTAAGATCGGTTCTTGACCAGTTCAAGAAGTCAAATTACACCTAAGAGACTCTTATTTAATAATATGTTTGGTTCCTTGTCGGTTCAAGTTGATTTTACAGTTGGTTCGGGTCATAATCCGTAAACCAGAATCTGCTTCAGCAATTTCTATTGCAGCAGATTTCGGTTTCTGTTTTGGTGACCATTTCGTGACTAATTTGGGGTCCAATTTTTCAGGGTGACTCTTGAACATTATTCTAAGGTACTTAAGTTTGTATGATGGCCGACTTGGCCAATTTGGAGCCCGGTTCCTAGGCTACAAATTCGGATGTTATCAAACTGTCAAAATTTGGTCTTCCACTGATGCAAGGGCGTTCAAGGACCGTTTCAGCTCATTTCCACGAGCTATTTGGTCACAACATAGGTAAGGTATTAAACTTGTTGTATACCAAATTTGAGATTATTTGGAGACCATTTGGTCACTGAATAAGTCAGATTATAGAGATTGTTCTACCTCTAAATTCTGCCTTTAATTTTCAGCCGAATATAACCTATGCTAAAATGATGATATGAGCACGAAATTAACACAAGGAAAATATTAGATCAATAATACTTGAAAGAATGATCAATAATCAGTACCAAAGGAAGAAGGAAATCGAGTACAATTGCCATATCATTCAGCTGAACCCCTTGCCATCTCAGCCTCCCTTCTGTTTTTTCTTTTGCTTTCCTCCTCCTCTCCCGGTTCCCTTTTTTTTTCCCTTCCTCGTGGTTCATGTTAGAATTAAAAGCTTGTTTGAACCGCGAGAAAATACATGGTAGATGATATCAAGCACATAATAAGCAATCACGAACAGTAAAGATACAATTTTTATGTGGAAAACTCCCTATGAAATGAGGGAGAAAAACTACGGGACACAGAGTCCGAAATTTTCACTAGTAGCAGTTGATTGGTTACACAAACCCCAAATCACAAAAATCAATATCAACTAACTTTGGATTGCCTGTACAAGAAGTATAAAGAATAAGAGTAGAGATAAAACCCGACAGGAGTTCTTCACAGCAGCAAGAATCTCGTACGTGGGATTACCGAAGACTGAAACTTGATTGAAAACCCAAACGGAGCCTCAATTCTTCATCATCTTCTTCTTCTCTCTCTTTTCTCTCTTTTTCTTCTCTGGAACAGCGCTCACAATTGATTGAATTAACCTAAAAATGCAAACACGTTTTTTATATATAATTGCGCGCGCTCAAGGGGCTGTCGAGCGCGCAGCGGGCGAGGGCCCGCGCTTGAGCGCCTAGCGAGCGGGGCACATTCTGAAAAATCCGCTCGAGCCCTAGCGGGCGCACAGCGAGCGGCGGCCATACTGAAAAATCCGCTTGAGCGTCTAGCGAGCTCAACTTGATCTTTCTCCATGCGGTGAGGATATGCACCTCCACCCGCCACATCAAGTGGGTATGGGCCCATATAAGAATGACCCATAACCCAACAAACTTTTCCTCACGACCGTGTGGGGCCATACATCGTCATCCTGGCGATAGCACAGCAAGTTTCAAGTTTCCCATTTTGTAATGCCTTAGTCATCATATCTGATCCATTCTTCTCGGTCCCGATCTTTTCTAACACCAACGAACCCGTGTCAATAACATTCTGCACCCATTGATACTTCACATCAATATGCTTTGATTTGGTGTGAAAAGACGAGTTCTTACTAAGATGAATCGCACTTTGACTGTCGCAAAACAGCACATACCGTTTCTGCTTGAGATCAAGTTCCCGAATGAATTTCTTCATCCATAGCATCTCCTTACTTGCCTCTATAATAGCAATGAATTCCGATTCAATAGTGGAAAGAGCAACACACCTCTGCAATCTCGATTGCCAGGAAACAGCTCCTCCTGCAAACATGACTAGATATCCCGAAGTAGACTTCCGTGAGTCAACATCACCCACCATATCTGCATCAGTATATCCAACCAGAAGGGGTACGTTGCTTCCAAAGCACGAACACTGCTTATAAGTTCCTCGAAGATACTTTGCATTCCATTTTACCGCGGACCAATGCTCCTCATTAGGATTTGATAAGAATCGACTGACAACTCCAACAGTATAAGCTACATCTGGTCTCGTATACATCATGGCATATATCAGGCTACCCACAGCTGAAGAATACGATATGCCTTTCATATGTGCCTTTTTATCTTCGGTGGAAGGACATTGACAAGTACTTAGCTTGAAGTGATTGGCCAACGGTGTGCTCACTGATTTTGCCTTTTCCATGTTGAAGTGTTGAAGCACTTTCTTCACATAGTTCTCTTGTGACATCCATAGCTTCCTTGATTTACGGTCGCAAAAAATTCTAATTCTGAGAATTTGCTTCGCCGGTCCCAAATCTTTCATAGCAAATGACTTCCCAAGCTCTTGCTTTAACTCTGTGATCCGAGAAGCATTATGCCCAACAATTATCGTATCATCCACATAGAGCAAGAGAACAACAAAATCATCATCTGAAAAAGTCTGAACAAAAACACAATGATCCGAGGTCGTTTTCTGATAGCCCTGATGACCATGACAGATTCAAACTTCCTGTACCATTGCCTTGGTGCTTGTTTCAAGCCATATAGACTCTTCTTGAGATGACACACTAAGTTCTCCATTCCCTTAACAAGGAATACCTCCGGTTGCTCCATGTAGATTTCTTCATCAAGGTCATCGTGAAGAAACGCTATTCGCACATTCATCTGTTCCACCTCCAGGTCAAGAACAACAGCCAACCCGAGCACCACTCGAATAGAAGATATCTTTACCACTGGTGTAAAGATCTCATCGAAGTTAATACTCTTTCGTTGATTGAAACCCTTCACAACCAGCCTCACCTTGTACCTCGGTTGTGAGCTATTTTTATCTGTCTTCAATCTGAAGACCCACTTGTTCTTCAATGCTCTTCTTCCCTTTGGCAGCCTTGTTAACTCAAATGTGTGATTTTCATACAGCGATGCCATCTCTTCTTGCATAGCTTTCGTCCACTCCGTTGTGTGTTCATCTTCCATTGCTTCCTCGAAATATTCAGGCTCTCCTCCATCTGTGAGTAGCACATACTCCTCGGCCGACAGACGAGTAGGGGGTCTTCGATCTCTCGTGGATCGTCGAAGTGGAACAGTCTCGATAGGCTCTACAGTATCAGCTGGAATAGCCTCATCCTCATCACTATCGGGCACTGCAGTCTTGTGATCTTCTTCATCTTCAGCATTGCCTTAACTTTCATTCTGCTGACGAACAGGTGTCGGCAGAAGATCTGAATCACACACCCGGCTATCATCATTCTTGGAGACAAACTCTGAACCTTTGTCGATATCCTTTATAGTCTTGTTCTCAACAAACACAACATCCGTAGATCGAATCAGCTTCATCTCAATTGGATCATATAGTTGATACCCAAACTCATCTTCCCTGTAACCGAATAATATACACTGTCTGGTCTTTGACTCCAGCTTGGTCCTTTCATCTTTGGGAACGTGAACAAAGACCTTACATCCGAATACGCGCAAGTGATCGTAGGATACATATTTTCTGGTCCATATCTTTTCAGGCACTTCACCATTTAAGGTACCGTGTGGTGATAAGTTGACGATATGAGCCACGACCCTCAAGGCTTCCCCCCAAAACGAGCGAGGGAGCTTCACCTCCGAAAGCACACATCGGACCCTCTCCATCAAAGTCCCATTCATTCGTTCGGTTACCCCATTCAGTTGCGGTGTCTTCGGTGGAGTCTTTTGATGACGAATTCTATGAGATCGGCAATACTCATCAAATGCTCCGATGTACTCCCCGCCATTATCACTTCGGATACATTTCAGTTTCTTCCCCCTTTGCCTCTCAACCAAGGCGTGAAAATGCTTGAAGAACATAAGAGTTTGATCCTTCGATTTCAGTGTATACACCCACAATTTTTAAGAACAATCATCAATGAAGGTGATGAAGTAAAGTGCTCATCCAAGAGTCTTCGCCTTGAATGGGCCACATATGTCGGTGTGGACTAATTCAAGAAGATCAGTCTTTCTTGTAGATGAATTGCTGTTGAATGAGATCCGTCGTTGCTTTCCAGCCATGCAATGTGAACAAGTATTCGGTTGAGCTATTTTTACACCCTGAAGACAATTTTTCTTCGCTAAACAGTTCAGGCTCTTCTCACCCATGTGACTCAACCGACGGTACCACAAATCTGAAAGCTCATCATCTCTAGGAACATGTACATCTCCCGCTGTAATCGAGGCTTGCATCCCATACAAATTAGAAACTTTTCTGTCCCGAGCCACAACTAGAGACCCTCTAGTCAGCTTCCATGCTCCTGCGCAGAACGTACTACAAAAGCCCTCATCATCAAGCTTGCCAGCCGAGATCAGATTCAGTCGAACATCCGGGACATGTCTAATATCCCTCAACAGCAGCTTGGTTCCGTTATTTATGGTGAGACATATATCACCATAGCTAGCAATACGGGACATAACTTCATTACCCATTTTCAACACTTCAAAATCGCCAGGAGTGTATGATGTGAAGAACTCTTTCCGTGATGTGACATGAAGTGAAGCACCACTGTCCACCACCCAGCTTGTCTCAAGATCAGCCAGATTTACCACCTCACCCTCTTGGCACACCAGCCAAAGATCACTGCCGGTAACAACAGTAGCTCTTTCTTCCTCTTAAATCTTGTCAGCCTTTTTCTCATTACCTTTAGCATTCTCACGCTTCTATTTGTAGCAGTGTTTCTTAATGTAGCCTTTTTTTGCCACAGTGACGGCACTCCAGGTTTTGGTATCTGGACCGTGACTTGCTACGTCCTTTTTCTTTTGATTTCTGGTGGCGACCTCTACTTCTTCCCCTGGATTCAGTCACAAGCACCTCAGAATGAGAAGATGAAGAAGTTCCTTGTGACTGTCTAGACTCGTTCATGAGCAGAGAGGCAATAATCTCATCCAACTTTAAGGTATTCTTGCCGAACAGCAAGGTTGTGACGATATGGTCATAGGTGACCGGCAGAGAGGCCAGTAGAACCAACACCTTGTCCTCCTCCTTGATTTTCTCATCAAGAGCAGGCATTTGCGTCAATATCCGGTTAAATTCGTCCAGGTGTTTCTCAAAACTCCCTCCTTCTGATAACCGCAAGCCATAAAACTGCTTCTTTACGTGCGGTTTGGTGGTTAGAGATTTGGACCCATAACGGCTCTCCAGCTTCTCCCAAACCTCCGCCGGATTAGTTAGACCAAGAACTTCTTGGAGAGTATTGTCCGCCAGGCACAACTTAATAGTACAATTTGCAAGATCCCTATTGTCTTGCCATTCATCGTCAGTCATTTTTTCAGGCTTTTCGTCCTTTTTCTTCAACGCTTTCACTGTCCCTTCTCTCGTCAGAATGTTCATCACCCTCTCTTGCCAGAGAATGAAGTTGCCATACCTGTTGAACTGTTTAATGCCGAACGGCAGATTCTTTGACGACGAAGATGTCATTGATTCAAACAAGTCACAATACCCAACACGAACTAATATCTCTGATACTTTTTGTTAGAATTAAAAGCTTGTTTGAACCGCGAGAAAATACGTGGTAAATGATATCAAGCACATAATAAGTAATCACGAACAGTAAAGATACAATTTTTACGTGAAAAACTCCCTATGAAACGAGGGAGAAAATCCACGGGACACAGAGTCTGAAATTTTCACTAGCAGCAGTTGATTGGTTACACAAACCCCAAATCATAAGAATTAATATCAACTAACTTTGGACAGCCCGTACAAGAAATATAAAGAATAAAAGTAGAGATAACACCCGGCAGGAGTTCTTCACAGCAGCAAGAATCTCGTACGTGGGATTACCGAAGATTGGAACTTGATTGAAAACCCAAACGGAGGCTCAATTCTTCCTCTTCTTCTTCTTCTTCTTCTCTCTCTTTTCTCTTTTTTTCTTCTCTGGAACGGCACTCACAATTGTTTGAATTAACCTAAAAACACAAACACACGTTTTATATATAATGGCGCGTGCTCGAGTGGCTGTCGAGCGCGCGGTGGGCGAGGGCCCGCGTTCGAGCGCCTAGCGAGCACACAGCAAGCGGGGTACATTCTGGAAAATCCGCTTGAGCCCTAGCGGGCGCACAGCGAGCGACAGCCATACTGAAAAATCTGCTCGAGTGTCTAGCGAGCTCAACTTGATCTTTCTCCATGCGGAGAGGATATGCACCTTCACCCGCCACATCAAGTAGGTATGGGCCTATACGGGAGTGACCCATAACCCAACAGTTCCCTCTTATTTTTCCTTCTTTCTTACTATTCTAATCATTCCTTAAACAAATTAATAGAAGATGCCGAGTCATTTGTAGGTAAGAAGAGCTGCTGCCAACGTTGCACCAGGTGCTGATTCACCTATATTTAATTTGCTAGTTTGGCTGCTCAGTAACTTACCTAGTGGTGGATTTTAATTGGATGAATTATCACCAATACGGGTTGCTGAATATGCTGCTAATTATGCTGCAGGATTTTGGCAAAGCAAACAGCTGCTGTCAAAACAAGCTGCTGCTGCCGTGGGTGAGCTGTTGTTGTGGTGAGCAGCAGCTGCCATGTTGCAGCTATTCTTAGCTGCTGAGATAAGCAGCCGTGAGCTGCTTTTATTTTACCCTCAATTTGGCTAAGTGTTGAATAAAGCTACTGCCGTGTGGAGCTTGACATGTGTGTGTAGCTGATTTCCTAACTTATTTTTGTTGCTGCTGCTGTGTCGTGTAGTGTGTGTATTTGTTTGTCTGATTTCCATTTAAATATTGGGAAAAGTTTGGTGCTGCCCGTGCCCCTCATTGCTGAATTACATCAGCAAATATATATATATGTGCTGCTGTTGAATTTTTCTCAGCTAACAAATTCAGCTTGCTGAATTTTCACCTATAATTTCAGCTTAATTAAGGGTTTCCATGTGTATTTGGTATGTTAAAATATCTTAATTAATTTAATTTATCCTATATTTGTTCAATCGATCCAAATTTGGCTACTAATCAGGTCTAATTTGAGTGATCGAGTCACCTTGTAGTCAACCAAAATTACTAATCGAGTGAAATTTTTTTTTTTAACCAAATTAGTTCATTATCATTGTTCTATCTTTTATTAATTGTGATTAAAGTCGATTTTATTAAATAAATTTTTATGACATTTTGGTATGAGTTCCTAACTTTTGGATTTTTACTGTCATTATTCTTAATTTTTTATCGATATCCTTAAACCAGTGAAAGTCTTCAAATCCATGTATTTTATTTTTAGTAATTTTTTCAATTGTCGGACTTCTCTGCGTCCTTTGATCTTGATTAATTATGATTTCTTTGATCGAAAAATCTCGAGCCTTACACTTAAGCCCACATATGACATCCAGCTACAAACCATGACAATTAATATTCTCATAACCGATGACCAACCCCCAAAATACCTTCTACCTATTATCCGAAACTAGATTTAAAGCTAGAATACAACATTAGACAAGATAACTACTATTCGGAATCTGAAATACAACATTAAATATTTCATTAATCAAATTCTAAACTCTTACAACAATTGTTCTTCAATCCTAATTATCTGACAAGTACCCGAACCTCTCATATAAAGGGGCTAGTAAAATAGAAATAAGGGAGTGAGCCAAAACTTAATAAGACATACAACTTAGTAATTAAATATATAAAATTTATATTAAACATATATCGGAAGAATC
>JAODPA010010379.1:0-13593 GCA_025585075.1 Nepenthes mirabilis | reverse complement strand
TTATAGTAAATTTTTTATTTGTAGCTTGTGATAGTTATATCTCTTAATATTGTTGAAAACATTTTTAATTGAAACTTATTAAAAAGTTTAAAAAATGACTTATTATGAACATTCATGGGCCCTCCATACCGAACCTTCAATTATGATATCACTCATCAATCTGTAAAAATTAAATGGGTATTAGCATTTTTGGGGAATTTGACAAAAAAATTATGATTTAAGAATACTTATAAAAACAATTATAATGGCTTATAATACTCATAATTAGCTTTTTGGTAAGAATTTTTGAAAATAAAAAATCAATTTTTAGGTTATTTAAAAAGCTTTGTCAAGCATCCTCTAATTCTATCATCTTGAGCTTCTCTCTAACACGGTGCAGATTAGTCTCTTGATTTTTACACGATTTGTCGATCAGAGATTTATAATTTTCCAAATGATTAACAATTTGACCTAATGTTTCATATAGTAGAAAATTGGTAATTAATAAAATAAATTCCAAAAATGAAATTAAAGAAGTTAGGAAATTTGAGAATAATTTTAATATGCTCATAATTAACTTCGTAGTTGGTCGCTAATAATAAATAAAATAAAGCAAGCCTACAACAACTGTACCATTAATTAAGCTACTGAGAAAACACGACAAATTTTATCTGATAGAGTTTAAAATAGACTAATTATGTGTATTTATAAGTTATTATAATTGTTTTTATAAATATTCTCAATTCATAATTTTTTTTTCAAAATCTAAAAAAATTGTTATTACCCATTTAATTCTTACAGATTTTATAAATGATATTGTTGTGTCCCAGGTCCGCGGTTGCCGTACGAATTAGGGAGCTTTCGGATTTCCAAGCACGTGGTAGCGTCAGGCGAAGGGTCCAGTCTCCGTAACTCTAAACCTGGACCTGCACAACACAAATAACAAATAAGAGGTTAGAGGTCCGGTGAGATTTCTCCCACCATGGTCACTCTGACGCTCAAGTCAGCAAGTTCCCACAATAAACGGAAATGGCGCACGCGGCGAGGTGTGCGCAGATGAATACTGATGAAACATAAGTGATGTGTATGCTTTAGCGTGGAGGATGCAATGGGCAGATTACGGAAGGCCTGGCTTCCTTGATGTACCGCAATGGGTGGCTGACTTCCCGCTACCTGAATAGACTTGGGGACGGTGATCGTGAGAGAAATGGACTCGCTTGTGGCTACAGGAAATGAGCCTTATCTCAGCTCGAGTTCTTTCTCTATTGTGATCTGCTCAGAGAAGGGAGAATCAGAATTCGAATCCTTTTATCTGTGGGAAGAGGGAGCTCTTATAGGCTCCTTCTTATTGGACTCTAGGCCCCAGAATGCCCGTTGCTAGGGCTTCATTGCCTCTGATCGCTGTCGCTGACCGCCGGTTATGTTGGCTGTCGCATTGTAGTGGCGGGCAGGCGCCTGAGCACTGCCGGCCACGCCTGGTCTTCCCCTGAGCCGGGATTGATTGGTTGTCTACAGGTGGCTTCTTGAGCCGTTGGCGCAGTGCTAGCTGCTTTTCCATTCGCTGGTTTTTTTCTCTCCTGTTGGTTTTCCGGCAACCCATTAATGCGCTGCAGGGCGCTCGTCGTCTTCTGCCAGCGGGCGCCACGCGTGCCCCCTGCGCAGTTGGGCTGGGCTCGATATCTTTCGCGGGGCTTAACACCTTTTGTGGGCCTTGACATGGGACCCAGCACTAGCCCCCCATGCCTGGGCCGGCCAGTGGTCGGGCCTGGCATGTTCCTTGGGTCCACTCTACGGCCTCACAGCCTTCCTCGTGCCGCGCCACCGTTTGTTATTTTCTGGACTCGCGCCTTCCCCAGGAGACTGCGCAGGCCTTTCTGACGCTGCCATGACTCGTCGTCCTGATTGGTAAGATTCGCACGTCCTGGGTTGCGTCTGATTAGGGGTCTTTCCTATTCCGTGAAAAACGTCTGCCGGTAAACGTGCTGCGCTGGGCAAGAGAATGGCTCCCATCTTGCCCATAAATAGGAGGGGTTCCTTAGCGGGTGGAGCATATCCCTTGTCTACCTTTGGAGAGACAATGAGAAGATCCTGGCTCGCTCCACCCTCAGCGGGGGTTCGAGAAGGAGTTGGATGGATCAGTTGGATACTCGAAGTCTTTGATGAAGACCGTTCTAACTTCTGTGTCGCTGTTCGCTCCTCATGCTAATGAGGGTGGCTCGGCCACTTTGCTATTGTCGTGTACCCCCTCTCCACGTTGTGGCTCGCCTAGAGCACGGTGGGGCTGTGGCGGAACCTCCGCGGGGATGTTTCCCGCTGGCGGAGGGTGTCGCTCATGGTCTGCACCTCACTGAGTTTCAGCGCAGACCGTGGAAGGGGAGAGGTCGGAGCCTCAGCGAGGAAGTTGTGGGGTGTTTCCCCTACTTCCCCTGAGTGCTTTCCTGCCTCGGTGCTGACCTCGCCCTGATGGATCGCGCTACGGCGGCTTCCATCTCGGGGGGTGCTCCTCGTGGCCGCCTCCGCTCTCTTGGTGAACTACCAGTGGCTCCTGGCTGCGGGGATCTCATGTAGATCATGTTATCCAAGCTTATCTGGGGCTGTCACGAGGGACCTGGGGCCTCGTACCATCGTCTTGCTTCGTCTTTCTCGCACTATTATCGCTGTAGATCTTGTATTTTGTAAGAAAGCATTCATTAATGAAAGAAGTAGCCCTTTTTTGACTTCATTTTTTCCTTCCCTTGGTGTGTGCTTCTTTTCTTTACTGAATATTTTTCCCTGATGATCCGCGTCCATTATGTGGAAACGGAGGGGTTACTGTTGTCGGTCATGTCCCCTAGTGTGACTGGCGCATTAAATGCTTGCGTGGTCAGGAGGCGATGCGTCATGAAGATTTGTCTGGGTAACGTGCGAGGCTTCAGGGACCTTCCACGTGGAGGGCACCCGTTGGCCAAGCTCTGGCATCCTTTATGTTCTTAACGTCGCCGTTTTCAGGAGAAGAATCTGCCTATTTAAACGCCCCACTTCATTACGAGGCTTTGTATTTCCCTGCGCTTGTGTGCTTAATAGTTGCTCGTTCTTTCCGTGTGCATCCTCACCGTGAGTTCGATGGAGAATTCATCATGCGGATCGGAGCGTTCTTCCGGTGAGTCGGAGTCTGGCTCTCACATTCTCGGGCCTCGGGCACCGACGTACCAGGAGGGGCTCGCTCTATTGCTACTGTCGTGGGCCCTGTTCGATTTCTGCGGGTGCCTCCGGGTTTCGAGAGGGTAGAAGGCTCTAGCTCCTCCCGGGAACGCGCTTCGGGGAGGAGGGACCTCTTGCTCCAGCAGACTACGAGGAGGCTCAAGAGCGTGGAAGTGCACGCGCAAGCCGCAATGGCAAAGGTGGAGCAGCTGAGGGCTCGTGCGGTGCATTTGGAGGACGCATGGGCTGAATCGGAAGCCAGGGCTTCGCGTCTCACCAGCGCCAATGTGGCGGCTTAGGCCCGCATACAGGCCCTTGAAGAGGAGAACGGGCAGCTGCGACAACAGCATGGGGCTGAGGTCGCGAGGTTGCGGACAAAGCTGAGGATGAGGCTTCTGCCGGAGCAAGTTGATCCCGGCCTCGAGAAGAGTTACCAAGAAGCGATCCGGCTCAGCTGGAGGCTGGCCTTGCTGGAGGATCTGAACTTCCCCGTCGGCATCCTGGACCCCCGCAACTTCAGCGCCCAAACGTGCGTGCAGCTAGTCGATTACCTAGCCTTAAGTTCTTCCACAGACTGTGTGGGTCGCTAGCGGATAGTCACCATTATTGTTACTTCTTCCTCTCTTTTTTTTTTGACGGCCGTTGTAACAAGACTTGCTGGTGCAATGAAACTCGTCGTTATGTCGTACCAATTCGTCTTCTGTAATCTTTGTTTCTGGATTTATGTTTTTCGTTTTACATTTCTGTGCGCCCCTCAGTGGGCTTCGCTATCGTGAACCTCCATTTAATACGAAGGTACCAACGTGGACCTCTGTCAGGAGGCTGAGGCGACGCGCCTGTCAATCTGGCGCCTGGCCATGATTGCGGGTGACTTCAGGCCCTGCAATGCGCTGCGAAGCTGGCACGTGTCCCAGTCACCTGCGGTGGGCGTCGCTTAGGTTTTCCGCCTATTGGCCTTCCTTGCTTATTTAAACCAATCAGGAGGCCTTTTTCTCTTGTTGAAAATTTTCCTGTAGATAACTCACATTGAAAGAGAGGCATGGCAAAAAAGAGAGAGAGCTCCTCTTCTTCCCAAGCTCCCAGGGTGAGTCGCCATGGCGTTCACAATACGAAATCCATCTTGACGGCGAGTGCTATCGCCGCCCTTGTGGTTGATTACGGCATCCCCAGCGACTGGGGCTACGGTGCTCTTGGCACCTTGAATAGATCCAACACCCCCCCCAGCGGGCTACGTCACAGTCTATGAGCACCACTTGATGGGGGCTTCGTTAACCTATGCCGTGTAGCTGTACGCGCTGGTGGATGTGTTGGGAATCCCAGTGGTGAGGCTTCATCTCAACGCTTTGCGTTACCTGGTGTCCTTGTGCATCTTTGCTCACCTTCACAGCGGTTCTTTCGATGCCAAGGCCACAAGACTAATTTTTCGCTTTACGGAGTCGAAAGATTGAGTGTCGATGTCGCCGAAGACGGGCTTCTACTTTCGTGGAACCAATCCCGATTTGATGACGGGCTGGAAGGATCGATTCTTCTTTTTGCAAGAGCCCCTAGATTCTAAACTTTCACGCAGGTGGGGCCCAATTTCAGGGTTCTTCCTTGAGAAGCCGTCGGCAGAGGATGCTGCGGGGGCGGCGAAGTTGACCATCGCCATCTAATCTGAGGAGACGAAGTTCTCCATCCAGGGTTATTTCTTGACGTCTATCACATTCAAGGCCTCCAAGTGGGGGCCTTCGTCAGGATGGAGAGCCGCTAGTCCTAGTAAGAGAGAACCTGGGGGTGCAGCCACTCCTCGATCGTCCGGAGGGGAGGAGGAGGAGAGCTGCTCATTATTAGAGTCGTCCTTGGACGATGATGAAGTTGAGGCCCCCTGAAGAGGTTGAGCGAGGCCGGAGGTCCTAAAGACAAGTTGCCAGTTCTGCCGTTGAGGTTCGGAGTACGGTCCCGAAGGCATCTACGAGCGTGGGTCACCAAGGGGAGACTGCCGTACCGTCACCGACTTCGGCCGCGGGGCTAGCCGTGCTCGAAGTATACGAGGCAGAGTCTCAACCCGCTGGGGGGCCTCTCGTGCATTCCAATGCCGAAGTACTTGTGGATGTAGCTCTAGAAATGGCGGGCGACGTTCTGGACCTCGATGACCCGGAGGGGTCACGCTCAGCCACGCCAGCGCCAACGTTGGAGACAGGGGGACCTACGGAGCCGACTATTATTTTTGTGGAGCCCATCTCGGAGGGTGGGATCCTCGAGGACATGGCTTCACCGTCGGAGGAAGGAGTCGCACTAGTCGCTGACGCACCGAAAGCTAGCGAAGGGGCAGTCGAGACGTCTTCAGGGTTGGAGCCCCCGAGCGCACCTACGGTTGTCGCCCTTCCAGCTAGCTTGGCCTCGTCGGGCGGAGGAGAGGAGCCTCAGAAAGGTGCTCTACTAGGTGACTTTGCATATTCTCCAAGCGTTGCTCCCACTCAGGTACAACTGCTTCGATTTGGCTTTCCCCTGCTGTTGTATGTTTTGGGGGGTTCCTCTAACGTCTCCTCCTTTGCAGGCTTCTGGAGATACCGATCCTTTTGACGAGTTGACCGTCCTCCTCCACGGGGGCTTCCGTTGCGGGCAGCAGGCCATCCATCACGCAAGAGCCCGAGTCACCTCCTTTCGAGGGGATAGCGAACGGGTGCAAGAGGAGAACAAGCACTTGCGGCAGAAAGTGGCGCAACTGGAAGCCCTGCTCGTGGCTATGGAGGACGATAACGCACGCCTGGCCAAGAGTATGGTTGGTCGGCTTACTCCATCAGAGTCGGAGCTCTTACTGGAGACACGGTATTGGGACGGTATTCACTTATGTCGGAAGATCGCTTCCCTTATGGCTCCTGATGTACCGGAAGGTGTTTTCCATTCAGGAAACACTGGGATCAGGGAGACCTCCCACCTGAGGAACTTTTTTGAGGAAGCTGGCCCGTCTCGTCCTCCTGAGTAGTTTTCATCTGTATAGGTTGCTTTGTTGTTCTTTGTCACTATCCCTTGCTTCTGTACTGTGCTTGTTTCTGGTAAATGAATAAAGTGTGGCTTCTTCTTCTTTTGTACTCGTTCTCTTCTAATGCGGTATGCTGCTCGCACCTTTCGCTTGATGTGATTGGTGGGATCATGTCCCATACTTGTGTGCCAAGCTCGCAGAGCTATTGTTGCCAAGGCCCTATCCAGGAGCCTTCTTGCGCTATGCTCGTCCTTTGTCAGAGGATGTCGTCGCAAGTCACACGTTTAGTGGGAAGCTCGATCCGGTAAGGTGGATGTCGTCGCAAGTCCCACGGAACCACAACAAAAGGGGCGTCCAGGTTTTCAGGCCACGGGCACCGGGTTCCGGGTCTAGGCCTTAGTCGCATGGTATACGCTGGAGGAGTGTGGCCCCTGCTCAATGCGTCGTAATCACCATGTTTAAGGTCCTAGCCCTCGACCATTGTAGACTGAGGGTGCTCTCTTCTGTGTGAGAAGGTCGCTGCATGCCTGCGATACTATCCCCCTAAGGTTTTTGTTGGCTGAGAATTGGGAAGCTTTTAAAGCCCCCAGGCCTAATGTTTTGACCGCCTCGGTAGGTTGGCGTAGAGCCATAATAGATGAATGCCCTTTCGGACTTGCCCGCCGCACGGGCGAGAATCTTTGTAGCCGCTCGCGGGCCGCTTGGCGCATGGCCAAGGGTTTGCTTTACAGACGGACGATTATCCTGCTGACTTAGGGGCAGTCTAGGTCATTTTGATTTAAGAATGTCATGTATGTCAACAATTCACACAAATGGAGATGCAGAATAACAGGAAAAGTGATTTTATTAACAAAAGGCATTATACATGTACAAGCATTCACCATGGTGCACGTGCGTGTCTTACCTAGGTTGATGTAGCGTTACTGGTAATATTTTCTTAAGTGGGTCGTGTTCCAGGTCCGAGGGACTGGCTTGCCATTCTGGGCGCGCAGCTTATACGCTCCGCTCCGGAGGATTGCGGAGACGAGGAATGGACCCTCGCACCTAGGGGAGAGCTTATTCCTATTCGCGATTTTTCCCACCGCCTCTACGCTCTGGAGGACCAGATCTCCAATTTCGAGCAGGCGCGCCTTTACCCGCTTATTGTAGTACCGCGTGATGCGCTACTGATAGGCCGCTATTTGCAGTTGTGCCGCACTTCAGACCTCTGAGAGCAGGTCTAAGCCTTCCCGGAGCCTTTGTGCGTTGGTGGCTGGGTCAAAGCATTTGACCGACAGGCTTGGCATCCCCACCTCCACGGGGACCACAGCCTCAGCCCCAAAATAGAGGTTGAAAGGCGTTTTTCTCGTCGGCTCCTGCAGGGTCGTTAAGTACTACCAGAGCATGGATGGTAGCTCTTCTATCCAGGAGCCCCCAGCGTCTTTCAGTTTGGTCTTCAATTCGTGCAACAACGTGCGGTTGGTAACCTCAACCTGTCCGTTGGCCTGGGGATGTGCCATGGACGTGTGGATCAGCTTGACGAGGAGATCACGATAGTACTTCGTGAATCGCTTGTCAGTGAACTGGGTTCCGTTGTCGGTTACCACGACCTCAGGAATCCCGAAGCGACAAACGATACCCTGACAGAGGAACTCCGTCGCGTTCTGCTCAGTGATCTTGGCGAGAGGAAAGCCTCTACCCATTTGGTGAAGTAGTTGATGCCAACGATCAAGAATTTCCTCTGTCCGGAAGCCAAGGGTAGGGCCCTAAGTATGTCGAGTCCCCATTGCGCGAACGGCCACGGGGACTGGAGGCATAGAGCTCCGTGTGCGGCTGATGCATCATGGGGCCGTGGAACTGGCAACTCTTACACTTCCAGACGAACTCCATAGCGTCTCGCTTTATGGTTGACCAATAGAACCCTTGTCGCATGACCTTGAACGCATGGTTTTTACCCCTGATTGGAGGGTAAGGCATTTCAGCACGTGTACTTCGTTCAGTGCGTATTCGACTTCCTCTGGAGTAAGGCATTTCAGGAGTTGAGTATCCTCGCCTGTACAGTCTTCCGTTGAGGATCATGTACCACCCTGCTGTCTACTTAATCCACTTGCCCCCGCTTGCATCGTCGGGGAGGGTTTCCTCGGTCAGGTACTTCATGTACGGCGTCATCCAATTGCTTCCTTTGTCGACCCATAGTATTTCTTGATCTTTGCCGTCAATGCTAGGTGCGGCTAGAACTTCCCTTGATTCCCTGGCGTACTGCCCCATGGATCCAGTAGTTACATCTCGGACCAGTTGGTTGGCACGCTCGTTATCGGCCCTGGGATATGCTCGATCACGAACCAGTCGAACTCAGGGATCAGGGTCTTCACCTTCTCCAAGTATCTCACGAGTTGTGGGTTTGACGCGTCGAAGTTCTCCTGCACCTGGTTGACTACAAGCTCGAAATCACTGCGCACGACCAATAACCGCGCGGAACATTCCCTGGCTAGGTGCAGGCCAGCGAGGAGGGCCTTGTACTCCTCTACATTGTTGGTGGCCGGGAAGGCGAGTGCGACGGAGTACGTGATTTCCGTGCCCTCTGCCGTCTTCAGCACGACTCCAGCTCCGCTACCCGCTTGGGTGGACGACCCATCCACATTCAGGGTCCACACTGGCGGGTCATGGTCTCCCATGTTTCCCGGGCTGTCGGCGTCTTCTGGAGCTGGGGTTGTTGCTTTTACGATGAAATCGGCCAGGGCCTGTCCCTTCATGGTTGGCCGGGGTCGAAACTCCACGTCAAACTCTCCAAGCTCGACGGCCCACTTGACCAACCGGTCGAACGTTTCCGGCTTCTGCAAGATTGACTACAACGACTGATCTGTTAGTACAACGATTCGGTGCGACTGGAAGTAGGGCCACAGCTTCCGCGCCGAATAGATGAGGGCGAGCGCCATCTTTTCGGCATGCAGATAGCGGGCCTTCACATCCGTCAGCACCCGACTTACGTAGTACACTGGCCGCTGCACACCCTCATGCTCCCCAACTAGCACGGAGCTGAGGGCTGCTGGTGACGTTGCCAAGTAGAGGTAAAGGTCCTCGCCCTCGCGCAGCGATCTCAGGAGCGGTGGGCTGGCAAGATACGTCTTCAATTCTCAGAAAGTTTTGTCACATTCTTCGATCCACCTGAACCCCAGCGATTTAGTATCCCTTAGCGCATTGAAAAAGGGCAGGTACTTTTCTGTTGACTTGGCGAGAAATTGCGAAAGGGCCGCGATTTGCCCGGTGAGTTTCTGTACTTCCTTTATCGTCTGCGGGGGGTTTAGGTCGACGATGGCCTTGATCTTCTCCAGGTTGGCTTCAATGCCGCGTTGGGACACAATGAAGCCTAGAAACTTTCCTAAGGTCACTCCGAAGGCACACTTGGTGGGGTTGAGCTTCATCCCGTGCCGTCGGAGGACCTGAAATGTCTCCTTCAGGTCGTTGACATGGTCGCCGGCGATCTTGCTCTTTACGAGCATATTGTCGACATAAACCTCTACGTTTCGCCGAATCTAGGTCTCAAACATCTTGTTCACCAGGCGCTGATAGGTTGCGCCAGCATTCTTGAGGCCGAAGGGCATCACCTTGTAACAATATGTCCCCTGGTCAGTCATGAAGGAGGTATGCTCCTCGTCCTCTGGGTGCATCTGGATCTAGTTATAGCCAGAACACGCATCCATGAAGCTCAGGAGCTCGTGTCTGGATGTGGAATCCACGAGCTGGTCGATCCTGGGGAGAGGAAAACTGTCCTTGGTACAAGCATTATTTACGTCGGTGAAGTCAACACACATTCGCCACTTGCCGCTACTCTTCTTCACTAGCACAACGTTGGATAGCCACTCCGGATATTAAACTACCCGGATGAACCCCGCGTCCAGGAGTCTCTTCACTTCTTCTCTTATGGCGACCAACTTCTCGACGGAGTGGTTCCTGCACTTCTGCCGAATGGGCTTTTGGCACAAGTTAATGCCCAACTTGTGGACAATCACCTCAGTCGGTATCCCAGGCATGTCAGCGGGAACCCAGGCAAACACGTCGGAGTTGGCCCTAAGGAAGGTAATAAGTCGGTTGTGTTCTACGGGCTGGAGAGATCTGCCCACATTGACGCACCTTTTCGGTTCTGAAAGATTCAAAGGGACTGCCTCGGTGGCCTCTCCCGACTGGGCCTGCTGTAGCAGGGTTTCGTCGCGGAGGTCAAGGTCTTCGTCCGGGTAGCATGTACCGCGGGATTGATTTGGGACAGGTAGCACATCCGCCCCATCTCTTGGTCTCCGAGGACTTCTCCCACACCCCACGGGATGGGAAACTTCACATTCAGGTGTGGGATGGACGTCACAGCCCCAAAGGTCGTGAGGAAGGGTCTGCCCAATATGGCGTTGTAGACAGACGGTAGGTCAACGACGAGGAATGCGAGCTCTTGCGTCACAGAGCGCGGGTGGGTCCCTATGGTGACCTCCAGCCGGACTATCCCATTCACGGGGACTGGTTCGTTGTCCAGGCTGTACAAGGGTCCACCGGCAGCTTTCATCTGGTTTCTTTTTAATCCAAGTTTAAAGTAGGTGTTTAGATATAGTAAATTTTATGAACTTTCATTATCAATGAAGACTCATTTCAGTTGGTAGTCATCGCCACCATCCGAAACGAGAGCAGATATAATAAGGGGATCAGTATGGGAGGAGGTTACATGAGCCATATCGTCGTTACTAAAGCTAATGGCATCATCCCTAACCCCTATCTTCGCTCGCTTGTTACTGAAAGTTGGCTTCGGTTCCCTACGCCCAGCGTCCTCGACGGCTGCGGTGGAGATCATGTTCACCACATCGGCAGCCGTGTGGGCCCTCCGAGGCTCGCTGGCCTGGCCATCCGAGGCCGCGGGTGCCTGCCCCGAACTCTTCACGAACAGCTTGAGGTATCCGCAGCGGATTAGGTCCTCTATCTCCCACTATAGGGTCCGGTAGTTCTCAGTCTAGTGTCCCAGGCAGCGGTGGTACTGGAAGTATTTGGTCTGGTCGCTGCCGCAGGATCCTTTCGACGTCTTCGGCCACTTGAAGAACTTTTCGTCCTGGATCTGCATCAGGATGTTGGTACGGCTGTTGTTCAGGGGAGTCAAGGATGTCCGCCCGTAGTGCTTTCTGGGCCCCGACGGAGGCCATTGCTGCTTACAGCGCTTGGGGAAGCGTTGACTGTCGCTGTCCCTCTTCCGCTTGCCAGTCGTCCTGGGGGCTTCCGGGGGCCAGTCTGCTCGCTCAAAGAGTTTTGCCTCATTAGCCTCTTTGGCCGTGATGTATGCCCTGGCGATGGCCTCAGCCTCCCGAAAGGTTTGAGGGCACTGGTGCGACAGGTGCTTGAAGAAATCCCCCGACGCCAGCGTGATGACGAAGGCATTGAGCTTCAGCTCGTCAGAGAGCTGGGGGATCCACCGCGCCTTGGTGGTGAAAGGGTGGAGGAACCGCTTCAGGCTTTCGTCCAACTTCTGGCGGAGGCGGACCAAGTGCCACGGTTGCCTTTCCTCTCCGCGGTTGGAGGCAAACTGGCTTAGGAAACTGTTGGCTAGCTCGTTGAATGAGCATATGAGGTTCGGAAGGATACCATGAAACCAGAGCAACGCGTTCTCCCTGAGGGTGACGGGAAAGCACTAGGACATCAGGGCCTCGCTCGCTCCCTGTAGAGACAAGTGGGTACGGAAGCAGTTGAGATGGTCCATCGGATCCTTGCTTCCGTTGTACCCCTCTAGGACCGGCATTTTGAACTTGTTCGGCAACGGTTGGGTCCGCAAGTTTATGGCAAAGGGCGATCTCCGAAGGTCGGCGGAGGATCGCGTGGGCCTCTCCTTATGCAGGATGTCCCGCAACACTTTGACCTTCTCCTCCACCGATGGGTCGATGGCAACTCTCTGCGCGTTGATGACATCGCGGAGCTCCATGTGGTCCTGGGGGTGCTGTTGAGATCGTCGGGGGTGCCGGCTCTCCGCTTGAGTTGGCCGCTCGCTGTTTGTGCCCGCCACGGTCGGCCTTCTGTGGCCGCACGAGTTGCGGGGGTTACGCCGCTTATGGCTGTCCCCCCGATCGCTGCGGTTGGGATTGCTTTTCGCTTCGTTAGGGTCGACTCCGTTGGGGACCGCTTGGGCTACGGCGTTATCGTGCTAGTTGGATCGCCTCCTGCAGGCCGCCGCGCGGCCCCTCGCTCTCTTGGAGGAGGAGGCTTGGGATGCTGAAGGAGTAGCCCCCGGCCAAGGAGTTCCTGTGTGCTCGCACAGGGCGTGGAGGACCAGCTTTATGTCGCCCACGTCCGCGGCCAAGCGGCGGATGTCGGGCTCTAGATGAGTGTCCCCTTGGTTCTCGGTGGGGGGATCCTCGTTTTGGACGACGACCTCCATCACTGGAGCACTAGTTTGTGCTCTGGTGTTCACCATTTTCTTTTCTTCAGAAGGGAAGTGGGAAAGAGACACTTGGCTTCTCGTCAATTTTTCACAGACGGCGCCAATGTTGCATCCCGGGTCCATGGTTGCCGTACGGATTAGGGAGCTTTCAAATTCCTAAGCACGCGGTATTTCTCCCACAATAACACAAATAACAAATAAGAGGTCAGAGATCCGGCGGGATTTCTCCCACCACGGCCACTCGACGCTCAAGTCAGCAAGTTCCCGAAATGAACGGAAATGACGCACGCTGCGAGCGGTGCGCGGATGAATGTTGATGAAACGTGAGTGATGTGTATGCTTTAGCGTGGAGGATGCAATGAGCAGGTTACGGAAGGCCTGGCTTCCTTGATGCACCGCAATGGGTGGTTGACTTCCCGCTGCCTGAATAGACTTGGGGACGGTGATTGTGAGAGAAACGAACTCGCTCGTGGCTATAGGAAATGAGCCTTATCTCTGCTCGAGTTCTTTCTCTCTTGTGATTTGCTCAGAGGAGGGAGGATAAGAATTCGAATCCTTTTCTCTGTGGGAAGAGGGAGCTCTTATAGGCTCCTCCCCATTGGACTCTGGGCTCCAAAATACCCGTTGCTAGGGTTTCCTTGCCTCTGGTCGCTGTCGCTGACCACCGGTTACAACGGCTGTCGCCTTGCGGTGGCGAGTAGGCTCCTGAGCGCTGCCGGCCACGCCTGATCTTCCCCTGAGCATGGATTGGCTGGTTGTCTATGGGCGGCTGCCTGAACCGCTGGTGCAGTGCTAGCTGCTTCTCCACTGGCTTGCTTTTTTTTTTTTCCCTCCTATTGGTTTTCCAGCAGCCCATTAATGTGCTGCAGGGTGCTTGTCATCTTCTGCAAGCGGCTGCCCCGCGTGCCCTCTGCACAGTTGGGCTGGGCTCGATATCTTTGGCAGGGCTTAACACCTTTCATTGGCCTTGACATGGGACCCAACAGATATCGTAATTGAAGGTTTGGTATAATGTGAGTATCTGATCCAGTCAAGCCAATCGAGTGGGCATTGCCCGATGGATGTTCATAGGAAGTCGGTTTTTAATCTTTTT
>JAODPA010010368.1:0-13594 GCA_025585075.1 Nepenthes mirabilis | reverse complement strand
GAACAACACCCACGAAGCCATCCATCCAATACCTCACCGTGTGTGGGGCCATGCCCAAGAGCACTTAGTCAGTATAGGAATGACAGACCAGTCCATCCAACTTTTGGGTTGCCTCATCATCCGCATTTCTTACTCAAGTACCACATCCAGCTCAACTCAGGACCAATGCAGCAAATCACAAAGCAAACGGTGGAGCAGTACCTACAGTTTTTTTTTTTTTTTAGTTTCCAAGTGTTTTCCAACTTGAAGAGAAAACCATAGACACAATGCATGCCTCGAAATCAATAAACACCCAGACCAAATCTAGATCATAACATACAGACCAAAGTGAAAGGAAGAAAAATTACGACGCAAAGAAAAAACACAAGGGGGAAAGACCTAATACGAAAAGCAGGCAACTAGAAAGGTGCTAAGTGTAGAGATTTTTTTTTTCTTTTCTTTTCTTTTTTTCTCGCTTTGTATTTATTTATTTTTTTTTTGTGTTCTTCCAACTTGAAGAGAAGACCATAGGCACGATGCAGGCCTTGGGCATCAATACAAACTTAGACCAGATCTAGACCCTAACATACAGGCAAAAAAAAAAAAAAAAGCACTTCAAATTGTAATACGTTTTTTTGGCTCGGTCTAAAAGGATTACTTTTGCAGCAACAGTTTATTTTATCTGGAAGGAACGTAACAAGCAGATTTTTCAAGAATCCGTCCCACAAGATATTCCACAGCTTTTTTCGACGATTATCAATGCAGCTTAGGTTTCAAATTCGAAATCCATCCTGCCGCTCTCCGGCTCTGGCGACGCTATCGCCGACCATGGCTGGCATCTTGGGGGTCCCCTCTGGTCCTCCCTCGGACACCGCTTCCCCTGCTCTCCCTTCTCTTTCTACTCCTTTCGATTCGGTTCATCTTTCCCTCGATGGCTCCTCTCCCCCTTTTCCTGTGCTGAAGAGGGGCGAAGTTGAGTCTGCTCCTTCAGATTCTCTTCCTGACGCGGTTACGGTAAACCCTAACATAGCTCCGGCCACTGGTTCGCCTGTTAATCCTAGATTTACTCCTGGTATTTCCTGGGCTCAAGTTGCAAAGGGTTCGGGCAACATTCCTTATGCCCCCCTTAAATACTTTCCTCCTCCAGCTGAGGATGGACTCATTTCCCCCATGCGTCCTCTAGTTGAGGTTATGCAGTAGTGTTCTGAGGTGTGGGGCTCCACTTTGGAGGGCCGTTTCCTTAACAAACCGCTCCACTTCTCGGCGGTTAACTCCATCGCTCGGAAAATTTGGGCAAGATTTGGTCTTCGTCATGTTGCTATGAATGATGATGGCCTCTACTTCTTTCAGTTCGACTCTGTATCTCATTTGGAGTCTTGTCTGGCAAAAGGCCCCTAGGCCTTCTAGAGAAATCCATTATTCCTTAAGAGATGGGCGCCGGGGTTGTACCTGGATCAAGAGTCCCTGAAGTCTTTCCCTATATGGATTTCATTGATTAATATTCCAATTGAATATTGGACCCCCTTGGGGCTAAGCTGGATAGCTAGTAGGATTGGTTAACCAATTATTTGTGACCCTAGTACTGCTAAGATGGACCTTGTGAAGGTCGCCAGAATGTGTGTTGAGGTGGGCAGGGGTGATCCTCTTCCTTCAAAAATTTGGATCCTGACTGGTGATGCTGAATCTGCTAGGACTGTGGAGGTGGAGATTGTTTACCACTCGAAACCTGCCCGTAGGTCATCTGCTCTCCTGAGCAATCAGAAAAATGCCACCATCACTCAGCCCTTGCCCCAGGCTCCCGGGGTTGATCGGCCTGCTCGGCTGGGTGCTATCCCCAGGTACCTGCCCCCTAAAGATGCCTTGGACGGAAAGGGTTGTTGTTCTTCCTTGGCCACCCCTGAAGCTGATAAACCACAACTTTTAAAGGCTGAGAATTTGGGTAGTAAATCTACTGTGGGTAAAGCTGAGTCTCCTAGACTGGCTGATGATTCCTTTCCCTCCTCTGATGGGGGTTGTAGTGCACCAATTAGAGGTGCTCTAGTGACCAAATCTGTGGTTCCCTCCTCTCCCTCTCCTGCCGTTGGTGTTGGAATGGAGGGAAGCATTATCAATGTGCCTCAAAGTGCAGGAGCTGAGGTTGATGCCTTAGCTGGATCAATTATTACTGATGCTGGGGATTCCCATGAGGCTATTGCCCTGCTTGAGGGTGCCCCGGCTGCTGGCTCTCTTCCTGGACCCCTCGCGGTCCCGCCTGATCCCCATCCTTTGGGTCCAATTGCGGTGGTAGATCTTGATTTTACCCTCGAATCTATCTCTCGGATCGTTCAGAAATACTCCCTAGATGGCTCTCCAGTTGTTCTAGCAGGGTCTAGCACTATGAACAAGAAGGATGCTCTGGATGGTAGTATACCAAACACGGATCTGGTCGTCGATCAGATCCCTATCTCTGATTCAGATGATAAGGATCCATTTGAGAAGGATATAACTGTTGAGAACCTTGTGAAGGAACCTTGCTGAGCATAGGAACCTTGTGAAGGAACCTTCCTGGACTTAGATGGCACTCGTCAACTATTTCAAGACACCCTTGCTGAGCATAGGAACCTTGTGAAGGACTTCCTGAACAGGTGCTGGCAAGATATAACTGTTGAGAACCTTAGTAAGTTCCGCTCAGCCTTTCCGTTGGATGCGGCAGATAAAGGGTTTCTCCCTGATGCTTATTTGTTGGCTTTCCAACTAGTTTTTACGACTGACATCTCTCAAATCCATAGTGCCTCATTCTCTCCAGAGGAGGAGAAGGTTGTTTTTGGATTCCTGTCTTCCTTGCTGAAATCGGCAACGAGTTTTTCGGGTATCCAGAATTGTAATCAGATTGAATTTTTAGCTGGGCTACATGGCAATGCCTTTATGACCCCGACTGAAGAACCCTGGCTACAGTACAAGTCTGGGAGGCGGCGTAAAGCTGTATCCAAGAAAAACCGGACTTCTCATGCATGAAAACCTGCAGCTGCTGGTTTGGGAGTGGGTGGTTTTGTGCCTTGAGGCAGCTTGGAGGCCAGAGTGCTTCTTGTTCTGCTATGCGGCCGAAGTGGCCTTGCGTGATGTTTCTGGAGTGATTTTTGTCTCATTGACCGGAGTGGTCGGAGATGCTCTTGAGGCCGGAGTGGCCTTGTGCCTTCAATATCCGGAGTTCTGTGAAAAGCTGGATCTGTGAAGAGCTGGTTCTGTTCTGCTGTTGACAAGGATGATGATGTTCTGCTGGGAACCGTATAGCTGACGTGGATTTGAGCATGCCAGTTTTGCCCCATTTGCTGACGTGGCTACTCTGGTGCTGGCTATTCGATGAGGGGATTATGTTGAAAGGCGGAGTGCTTCTTCTCCTTAATGCCGGAGTACCTCCTTGCTAAAAGGCCGGAGCGCCTTCCTTAAAAGCCGAAGTGCCTTCTCGCTAAAAACCCGGAGTGCTTTTATGCTCTTAATGGTCGGAGTAGGCCGAGTGTGACGATGATGGAGTGGATGCTGTTTTGGATCCTGCGCACACTTTGGCGGATCCGGTATTCATCAATTGGTCGGATGGGTTTTACATTTACAGTAATCGAATATTATTGTAATCTTACTTCTTACTGGCTTTTGTCTTCAGTTTAGGGGTCCCCCTTATTTCTATGTTTCTTTTTCCAAGTCGGCAAAACACTTGGTAAAAAAACATAGTTCGTTGTACATTTTACTTTTATTTAATGCAATTAATTACTTACCAAAAAAAATCAATGTAGCTCGAGACAAACTGAATACAACATTGGAAAATGACAAAGGCGCCCCGTCAATGTATCTGATGCGTTGGAACTTATTAAAAAAAAATCCTTATGTGTTAAGGCCGGAATGGTTTTCTTTGAAGCCAGAGTGCCTCTGCACTCTCAAAGGCGGAGTGAATTGCGTGTTTTTGAGGCCGGAGTGGCATTTTGAGTCAAGAGGACGGAGTGGCATTTTGAAGCCGGAGCTGATAGCATGCGCTGAGGCTGGAGTGGCATTTTAATGGCGGAGTGACTCTTGAGGCCGGAATGGATTTTCAAAACCGGAGTGCCTTGTGGAGTTCAGAATGGCACTTTGAAGACGGAGTGCCTTTTATTCTTTTCTTTATTGAAAAAAAAAAAAACCTAGCTTTCGGGATTGGCTAGGTCTTCTTTTCAAAAAAAAAAAAAAAAAAATCTTTCTTGTAGGACACGTTTCCAAGGGAGTGGACCAATCCAGCTAATGGCTAATGATGCTTCCTTGAGCAGGCGTTCCCATGGGTTCTAAAAGACGTTTTGCTCACTTAATGGACGGAGTGGTCTACGTGTGTTGAGGCTGGAATGGTTTACTTTGAAGCCGGTGTGCCTCTGCACTCTAAAAGGCGGAGTGTTTTTGCGTGCTTTCAAGGCCGGAGTGGCTTTTTGAAGCAGGTGGACGGAGTGGCATTTTGAAGCCGGAGCTGATAGCGTGTGTTGAGGCCGGAGTGGCATTTTAATGGCAGAGTGACTTTTGAGACCGGAGTGGATTTTCAAAACCGGAGTACTTTGTTGAGTTCAGAGTGGCACTATCAAGACGGAGTGCTTTTTGTATTCTTTCTTTATTGCATTAAATTGCAAAAAAAAAAAAAAAAAAAAACCTAGCTTTCGGGATTGGCTTCCCCTTGTTCAATCCCTTTATGGTCTTGACTTCCGGCTGTAATGTTCTGATCTTAAGACCTTACTTTTTATCATGATCTTCTTACCAAAAAAAATTCTTTTTCTTTTTTGTGGGACACGTTTCCATGGGAGTGGACCAATCCAGCCGATGGCTAATGATGCTTCCTTGACCATGCATTCCCATGGGATCTAAGAGATGACAACTGAAGACATTGGTATTTATGAAGCTGATTGATGCATAAATGAAGCTTGCCTATCCAATATACACACTGATGGATGATGAACACGTGATATGCTAAATGTCTCCTGTTCCCTTTTATTCGTGGATGCATATTTCTGATTTACAAGACGAGTTCCTTCAGCGAAAGAGATCTACGACGGTTTAGTTTTTTTAAATCCAGAACTAGAAAGTGACTTACCAGGGAGAGAGAGAAACTCTCTCTTCTCTCTAGGTTCAAATTCGCGCGGCACTCCAGGGTATGGATCCTCTGTCGGGCGGCACCGGAGCTGGCCAAGGCCGGTCTCCTGGCTGCTTCCCCCGGCCCCTCCCCGGTGCCGAATCTTCCTCCCAACAGATCCAGTCCTCTGATCTGTCCGCGACGGCACTGAGACCTCTGAGGTTTCGGTGATGTCCTTCTATTGAGGCCTCGAATCTCCTCGTTTTGAGCCTTTGGCTATGCGCCCCTTATGGCTCTGGCTTCACTATGGGAGTTCCTCCTGGTCTTCCATCTTTGTAGTAGATTGGGCTTCCCTGCTCTGTCTGATGGTGCTGAACGCCCCTGGTCCAGGGTTCCTTGCGAATGTCCCTGATTTGGTTGCTGGCTGGATTTGGTCAGATTTTTGCCCTCCTGATGTGTTTCGGGAGCTGCTGTATGATGCTATTGTCGACGCTTGTGCTTCTCGAAGGAGCTGACGCAGTCGAAGGTTTTTTCTACTGGCTTTGAAGGTCCTTTACCAGTGTGTTCCCTCCTATTGGACGGGTTGGGGGATGCCGTGCAGCTCGGGCTTGAATCTACTGGGCGAGGTTCTAAAGAGCTGACCGAGGACCTGCTTGGTTGCCAATGATCCTTCGGTTGCGATGGAGTTCCTTCTGTTTGCTGCCATTGACTGTGGGCTGCAGTGTTGTGCTCCGGATTGCTGATTTCTCACTGGCCTGCAGTTTGATGGTAGATGGTTTTGCCGATTTCAATTGGCAGTTAGCAATGATTATGTGGTTCGCTGCATATTCGGGAGCAGCTTCCTCTGGCCTCCTGGTGGGTCTCGCTATATGCCAAGGTTCTGGTGCCAGAAACTGTCTTGGGCTGCTGGCTTGATGATCCTCAGCCAATGTGTTCCCTCCTATTGGTTGGGTTGGGGGTTGCCCGTACAGTTCAAGCTGGGGGCTTTCTAGCTGTGGTCTGATGAGCCGATAGTGGTATAGGTTTGGCTGCAAGTGGCCCTCTATTGCGGTGAGTTCCTGCTATTTGTTGCCATTGTGGGGAGCGTTCTTGGATTGCTGGGTTCTCTCCATCTGTATTGGGCCTTTCTGCCTTGTTTGTATTGCCGACTATGAAGGTTTGATGACGCTGTTTGGGCTGGCGTTGTCTGCTGTTGCATTGGCTGGGGGGTTATTTTTTGGCTTTATTAGATTGGTTGCAGCTCTAATGGATGCTGTAGCTGAATTGCCATTATTGACCCTGTGGTCCATGCTGAAGCTGCTTGTCTTGCTGTTGCTGAGGTGGTATGGGGCTTGATGTTGATGCTGATTTGCAGCAGTTCAAGAGAATGCTGATTGCTGATGCATTCATAGGCTTTCCCGCTGATGTAACTATTGGCGCAGCAATCTGCCTGGTTTGTGGCCGGCTGCTAATGGGTGATCTGCCCCTTCGCTGGCCATGGACTTGCCTGGATGCTTGATATCCCTCTGGTACGGTGGAGCCCCCTCTGTGTTGTGGGTGGCTCTGGTGTGTTGCTTCTGAACCTGATTGGCTTTGGAAGTGGCTGGGGTGAGTTGAGCCAAGCTGCGGAGTGTTTGTCTCCTGAAGATGTTGGGTCTGCAAGAAAGATGCTGATCCTTTATTGTGTGAAGCAAGGTCGCTCCAGCCTATGGCTGATCTGTTTTGCCAGATTGTGATGGTTGGTCTTAAACTAGCCTCTTTGTGCAAATGATGTTGCTGCCATTGCTGGAGGTGGAACTGAAGATCTGCTGCCAGTGATATGGCATGCTGATGCGGGTGTGCTGCATCCTCCCTGTTGGTTGTCCATTGTTCTGACTGTGCTTAGAAGATGTAGATGGCGGGTGAATTTGGTGTTGTCTGGTGTTGTGTGAAGCAGTTGAAATCGCTGATTCCAGCTTTGGGTGGCTAGAGGATGCTGTTTTTTTGTTGATCCCTTGTTGGTGCAGGGGTGGAGCTGGGCTGTTCTGGTGTTGTTGCCCCTTCTGCAACTGCTTGCCTTGAAAAAGGCCATGCTGTTATTGTCTGTCTCAGAAGGTGCTGCTGCTGGAAAGGTTGCAGTGTCCTGGTACATTTCAATTGCATTGCAGAGTGCTCCCTTGCTGAGGGTCGGTGCTGGTGGTTCTGGAAGCTTGACTGCTGCCTGCTGTGCTTTGGCGTTGGGCTTTTGCTGTTGCTGATGTGCTAATGTGTGGATGTAGTTCATTTAGGTGACTTGCTGCGCGGTGCATTTGGAGCCTGGGCAGAAGATTGGAGCTGATTGCCTGAATATGCTTCATGGTGGGCTGTCCAGTAGTTGGTGTATGTTGGGCTTTTGGGATCTCGTTTATTATTTCCCTTTTGTACGGGCACTGTCTCTTGTCCGTGATATGTTGTAAACTTTTGTTTTTGGCTGATGCCAATGGGTGTCCTCCTGGAGGACCCTTGTCTCTGTTTTTTGTGTTTTTGATTGTTGTACTAACTACTCGGGATACGCCCTAGCGCTGTATGCATTATCTCAAAGTCAAAACACTTGGATATAATGCATAGTATGTGTAATTTTTTTCTCCCTTGAATCCAAAATACTTACTTACCAAAAAAAAAAGACGGTTTAGTTTTTCGTAACCTTGATGAGAATTGCAAATCTGTTTTTTTTGTACGTTTCCATGACTTGGTCTATGGTAGTGCTCGGGGTATGCCCTAACGTGTTGTTCTACCTCTAAGTTGGCAAAACACTTGGAGGTTGAACATCGTTCTGTAAATTTTATTTAATTTAATTTCATCTTCTTACCAAAAAAAACATACAGGCCAAAGCGAAAGAAAGAAAAAAATACAATAAAAGGAAAAAGCAAATGGGGGAAGGGTTAATCAGAAAAACTGGCAACCAGAAAGGTACCCAGTGTAAATTTTTTTTTTAATTTTTTTTATAGGTTCTAACGGATCATAAGCATTCGAGACGTACACCTGTCATTTTTCAAGGTTGTCTTCAGTTTGTTCCGAACAGCATTGATTACCTTTTTTTTGTTAAGTAATTTATTGCATTAAAATTTTTTAAAAAATGTACAAATTAGCTATGTTCTTTACCAAGTGTTTTGCCGACTTGGGAAAGGAAACATAGAACCAAATAGACCTCTAAACTAAGAGGAAAGACATTAATAAAAAATTACAAAAACGAAATCGGCTTAGAAACGTAAAACCAGTTCACACTTGAAAAGCACGCCGAAGACGGCAATTGAGGTGCATGACGAGAGCGGCACATGATATGCCAATCAACAAAACCAAACTAGCCTCCAGCAGTATCGAGCCAGATCAGAATGCCAAACCCACATTGCCAATCAGCATATAAAGAGCGCAATCTAACTCAGCAATGAAATCGGCAACTTTCCCTCTCACCAGATCAGCATATGGATTTGACAATTAATCCTCAAAACCAAACCGGCGAGAGATTCCACGTCATTCAATCCGTCCAGCCGCAAACCAAACCGGTAACTCCTGCAAGCTAGATCGGGCATAGGCAAACGGTAGCTTGCCACGTCAGCAACATCGCTTCAGCAAAACCGAAAGCATCTAGGCTTTAGAGGAAATCGAAAAACCTACACACCGGCTGAAACAGGAGATGACAAGCCACATCTGCAGACCAACCCTCACACCAATCTAACTCAGCAATGAAAACGGTAGCTATCCCTCACACCAAATCGGCATATGGATTCAGCAATTAATCCTCAAAACCAAAGCGGCGAGAGAGTCCACGTCATTCAATCCTTCCAGCCGCAAGCCAAACTGGTAACCCCCGCAAGCGGCTGATAACAGGAGATGACAAGCTATGCCTGCAGACCAACTTGGCCTCCAATTAATGCCACGTCAGGAAGGTCCACACGGCCACGTCAGCAACTCCGCAGCAGCAAAAACAAAATCATCCTTGACTTTAGACGAAACCAAAATGAAACCGGGCAAGGAAGACACACAGCTCCCCTACAAAAGATTTTTGAAAGATTGTGGGGAATAGACCATAGCCGCAAGAGTAAGCCTTTTAGACCGGGACATAAAACTTTTCCCTTTCCATTTTTGGGCAGCCCAATCAATGTTTTGTTGCCAGTTAGGGTAGGGCTAGTGAATTCCCGCTCTTCTTTGGATTTAGGTCCATACGGGTTTAGAGAATGGACAGGAAAAGAAAAGATGCTCATGATCTTCATCACCCGAATCACATAGAATGCATTTAGAAGAGAGGTTTGGAACACCGTGGATGCGATCAGTGGTGCTAAGCCTACGTTTAATGGCCAACCAAAGAGTGAAAGCATGAGCAGGGATATAGAAGGGTCCCCAAACTAAGTTAGCCCATCCCAGGTTAGGCTTGTGAGGGTGGATAAGAAAATAAGCGGATTTAGTTGAAAATTTACCATCAGCGGTGCCATCCCATCTCACAGAGTCCGGTTGAATGATGTAAGGATGATAAGGGGGTTTTAGAACTGCTGACGTGGACTTGCAGTGGCCGGTTTTAGGTTTTCTACCATTTTGGATTAGAAGCCCGGTCTTGCACGCTGACGTGGCCTGGCAATTGCTGTTGTCGAATTGAGTTCTTTTTGGCCTTGCTGAACGGGTATGTCCTTTGGATTTTTGGAATTGAAGTTTGGTAATGTGGCTGGTTTAACTTCGCACTTCTACTTCCCATTTGGTCTGGAGGTGGCCGTTTTTGGACTTGCGTGCAAAATGCCGATTTGTTTTGCGTGCAAAATGCTGATTTGGATTTGCGGCCCAATCGTCATTTTAGAATTGAGACCGGTTTGGTTTCTAATGACTTGGCACGTTAATTGCCCTCGGGGTCTAAGAGGTCTCCCCCGATCCCATCTCCATCTCATGATTAATATAGCCAGTTGGAATGTGAGGGGGCTAAATGGGTTGGTTAAAGCCCATGAAGTCCGTAACCTCATCAGCTCTCACGGCTGTAATATTGTGGGATTGGTTGAAACTAAAGTAGCTGAGAAGAACTCTGCGTCTATCTCAGCTAGAATTCGACCTAATTGGCATTGGCACATGAACTACTCTGAAGCCTCCCTTGGGCGTATTTGGGTTGGTTGGGACCCTATCAAGGTAGGGGTGAAAATTATTTCTTCAGAAGATCAATTCACATTGAAGTCCTGGCTCTGGAGGAAAATTTTTGTTGTATTATCTCGTTTATTTACGAGGCAAACTCAAAAAGTCTTCGTAGGCGTCTTTGGGAGAGCCTTAGACAGGTGGCTTCCTTCCCAGGTGATCTTCCCTGGGCTGCGCTAGGAGATTTCAATGCAATTCGATCTCCGTCCGACGCCCTTGGCGGAATTTTGCACCAAAGAAGTTCATTAGAACTTGACAACTGCCTCCGTGACTGTGACCTTGAGGATGTGTGCCATGATGGTATGCACTATACATATAATGATGGGCGGGATCCTCCAAATCAAATTTTCAGGAAACTCGATAGAATTGTGGCCAATGGGCTTTGGATGGATCACTTCAGAAGGGCCAAAGCAACCTTCCCATCTCCCAGACTGTCTGATCATTCTCCATGCATTCTTTTCCCGTCCGATGACCGAAATCGAAATCATGGGATGTTCCGATTTAATAATTTTCTCACCAAGTTCCCACGATTTCACCAAGTGGTAAAAGATGCCTGGGTTGATGTTGTGAGAGGTACCCCTATGTTTCGTTTGGTGTCAAAGCTCAAAAGCACGAAGTATGTACTGAAAACTCTCAATTTTCAGGAAGGTGATATCCATGACGAAGTCAAGGGTGATGATTGCTGTTCCAGGAATGTCATTGTCCGATGGAGCTTATTGGTTGATGCTGTGGAGTGAAAAGCTGGATTTGATTGGGATCTGGTGTGGAAATGCCTTGATGCAATAGACGGAGTTTTTCCGGAGTACTCCTTCTTGGCTCCTTAGAAGGAGTGCTCTTTCTCATTTTGGACGGAATGAATTAACTCATTATTTCTGCGCGTCAATCTGGGGTGCACGTGTTTCTTTATAAGGGGTAATTTCTTATCCTTGGACAGAGTGGTTTTTTACCGGAGTGATTATCCTCTCTTTGGACGGAGCGCCTGGATTTTTTACTTCTGGAGTGCAGTTATCCGGAGTGGGGCAGCTTTGTTCCTCCGGAATGCAATTGTCCCTTTCCGGAGTGCTCCTTTGTATCTCCTGATGGTGTGGCCGGGTGATTTGTTGAAACCGGAGTGCCTTTCGCACATTTATAGGCCGGAGTGGATTGCGTGTTTGAGTCCGGAGTGGTTAGGCGGAGTGGGTTGCGTGTTTTTGAGGCCGGAGTGGCTTGTTGAAGACGGAGAGAGTATTGAGGCCGGAGTGGTTTTTTGATGCCAGAATGCCCTTTGAGGACGAAGTAGAATCTGCTGGAGTGCCTATACACACTTAAAAGCTGGAGCTGGTCTACGTATGTTGGAGCCGGAGTGTCTTTTTGATGCCGGTATGTCTTAAGAGGCCGGAGTGGCTTCTTGATGCTGGAGTACTTTTTGAGACTTGAGTGTTTGGTTTACAATAATCGAACATTATTGTAATTTTTAATGACTGTTGTCATAGGATTAGGGGTCTCCCCTGTTTTATGTTCCTTCTCCAAGTCGGTAAAACACTTGGTTATGAACATAATTTTTGTATATTTTTAAATTTAATGCAATTAATTACTTACCCAAAAAAAAGAGATCCAAGACGAAGTCTTGCGAACCAGGAAAAAATTGGAGGAAGCTCAAGGTCAACTCCCTTCACCACTTGGTAGTTCAAATATGGAATCCTCATGTAGGAAGGCTTACCATGATGCCATGGCAAAGGAAGCTGAATTCTTTCAACAAAAAGCTAAGACCAGATGGCTTAAAGAGGGGGACCGATGCACAAAATTCTTTTTCAAGACCATTAATGGTAACAATAACCGGAACAGAATTATTTTCCTGCTTGACGAGACTGGGAACCCGACTATTGGGACTGAGGCTGTCCATAAATTGGCTGTGGATCATTTCAGAAAGGCACTTGGATCGGGACGTACCGGTGGCACAATTGATGTATCACGGATTCGACCTTACATCAATCACACTGTTCCGGAATGTCTAACTGGTACACTCATTGGTCCAGTTACTGAGGAGGAGATTCGAAAAGTGATATTCACGATTGGTGATGATAGAGCACCTCGCCCGGACGGTTTCTCTTCAAAATTCTTTAAGGCTTCATGGTGATGATAGAGCACCTCGCCATCTGTGATTTCTTCAATCACGAAAAACTTCTTAAACAACTGAATACAACTATTATCAGTCTTATCCCGAAGGTGCCGTCTCCGCGAACCGTTTCTGACTACCGACCAATATCATACTGTAATGTCATCTTCAAATCCATCTCAAAGATCATTGCAAACCGACTAAAGATGACCTTACCTTCTCTTGTTGGAAAGTGCCAAACTGCCTTTGTTGCTGGTGGTCAAATTAGTGACAATATTCTTCTGGCTCAGGAACTTCTGCATAAGTATCACCTTGGACATGATCCACCTAGGTGCACTATGAAAATCGATCTGATGAAAGCATATGACTCCGTTCAATGGGACTTCATTATCACCATGATGACTCCTATGAAGTTTCCTCCTCAAATGGTTGAATGGATTAGGCAATGCATTACCACACCTTCGTATACTATGAATATCAATGGAGAAGCAATCGGATTTTTCAAGGGGGGCAAAGGCCTGCGACAAGGTGACCCTATCTCTCCATATTTATTTGTGCTTGTTATGGAGGTGCTCAATGGTATCATTGAAGTGAAAGCTAGGAGGAACGATCAATTCAAATTTCATTGGAAATGCAATGAGACTCAAACAATCATGCTTGCATTTTCCAATGACCTTCTTCTTTTTTCTCATGCCGATATTACCTCTATTTGGATTCTTAAGGATTGTCTTGAGGAGTTCCAATTGTATTCGGGACTCTCTGCAAATAGGAATAAAAGTGAGGTATTTATCTGTGCAAAGGACATTTTTATCCATCATGACATTGTTGGTCTTTTGGGCTTTAAGATGGGTAGTCTTCCAATTCGTTATTTGGGGGTGCCTTTGATCACCACTAGGCTCTCTTCCAAGGATCGTACTTCTCTTATAGATCGAATTACACGTAGAATTCAATCTTGGAAGAATAAGTGGCTTTCTTTTGGGGGTCGGCTGCAACTTGTTGCATCTATCCTTTCCTCTATGCATCTATACTGGGCATCCATTTTCATCCTTCCTAAATCCATTCTCAAATCGATAGAATGTATCATTCATCGGTTCCTCTGGTCTGGATCTTCCGAAGGAAAATTTACTGCAAAGGTCGCATGGGAAGAAGTGTGCTACCCTAAGAGTGAGGGTGGGTTGGGACTTAGAAACCTGCAGGATCTGAATAAAGCTCTCATATATAAGCTCCTGTGGAGGCTCATTTCTAAAGATCCTGAGTCAGTCTGGTCCTCTTGAATTCATAAAAATAGGATAAGAGATCGCTGTATTTGGACTATTAAAGTCCCGGAGTCAACACCGTGGAGTTGGAGGAAGATTATG
>JAODPA010010357.1:0-13595 GCA_025585075.1 Nepenthes mirabilis | reverse complement strand
ATTAGAGAAATAGGGTGCTATTTTTTAAAAGGAAAGTTAGGTTCTACTAAATTTTTTTTCTGTAAATAAATAAAATATTTTAATCTCCAGGCAGACGCGAGGGAATTTTCTGCTCAAAACTAGAAATGGCAAAAGGAGAGTCGTCCCTCTTCCTGTAGAGCTGGGCGCCGTAGATTCATCTCCCGCGCACCACATACATCTCGCGACTGTCTCCGTCCTTCTGAGATCTATACTAGAGTAGAATTTATCTATATTAAGGTAGGATTTTCTTAGTATCTTCCTTTTCCTTCTATCTATTATACGCTTTTTTGTTTTTCCTTAGCTGTGTGTTTCAATTACATATCACTTTCAATTTAGGGTTCTTGCAAATTTCACATGAAAATCTAGGATTATCAGGGGTTTCTAGTGGACAGAAAATCCCTTGAGCTATCTTTGATTTGATATATGCATATTGTCAAAGTTCTATTTTTTACCGGGATCTCTTGATTGGATTGATTTTATTTGTTTTACGGCCGAAGGTGACGTAATTTTAACCTGTTAATTGTAATATCTGTCTCTGTGCAATTCTTTAATTTGCTCTAAATTTTCTGGTTTTGTGGATTATTTCTGCTCTTTTTTTCCCAGGAAAAAAAAAAAAGTGGACTACTTGGTTGCAACACGTGAAGATTTTTTATCATGTGTTGAAATCATGTTTACAGAAATAGAATAAAACATTTTCTCTCTGGTTCGTTTCCGCCTGTCTTTTTTTCCGCCTGGGTGTGGTAGTGGAAAGGGTTATCACTTTAAAAAAAAAATTCTATCTGTATCCGAGCTATCATATTTAAGGATTTAGTTCTGTATTTGAGATGCCAAATGTGTTGATTCGAATTGTAAGATTTGGGTCTTTTGGTTGTGTTTGGTACACTTATTATGGTCATTGAGTATATGTGACTGACTATTGTCTGAAATTATTAACTTCTTGTTTTGTTTGAGATGCATTAGGGTTGTTTATTCTCTTTTGGTGACAAGCAATGATTGACGAGGAAAACAAATAAATAATTTGACCTTGAGTTATTTTTCGATATCCAAAAAATTCATAGATAAATCAAAAGATTAATGACACTATAATACATTCTAAAACTCTTTGCAACTTTTCCTACATCAGCTTTCCATGGTACATAACTATGTTGAATATCAATAAATGTCCATCTTGAATGAAGCTACGACAGATGCTGCAGAAAGATTACAGAAAAAATTCCATTCTTTGATGTTTGGTGCGGTACATCCTTGTGTTCTCCAGACTAGGGTCATTAGTTTGTAATCAACTACATAATGGACTTCAACTATTGCCAAAAAATAATCATAAATAAGTTGTCAAGGTTTTTGAATGATAAAACATGTTACTTAAATTCAATTGGGAACCTCAAAGTGGCTCACAAAATGAGCAAGCCAGCTCCTGCAGCATTTTCTTGTTCCTCCATACATGAAACAACAACTTTTGCCACAATGAATATCCAACCATGATCTACTCCTTGACAATTAGCATGTATTATAACTAGCTTTTTGCTCCTTTTGAAATGTTAGCCAAGATCATTGATGTAGGAAAATAAATCCTAAACATGGGACATACATTAGCAAAATCAATTATATTTCAAAAATGAAATGGTACGAAGAATACATGGTGAATTTATATGTAAAAGGCTTATTTGTTAATTAACAGAAATTCTAAATAGTAAAAAATGCCTAAATACTATTATGTCTCGTCAGTTTCCTGCAACTATCTAATGAATAATAAAAATTAATAATTGGGATGTCACTCCAATGGGCGCTTGGGCATCTTGGAGTCCAGCTTTCAGCATGCGTAAGAGGAGGCATGTTTCACTTAGGTCTTCTCTATCAATTTTGTTGACAAAATAGAATTCTTAATCAGTTTTAGCTAGATCATATGAATCTTTTGAACCATGAAAATAAAAGAGAAATTATTTGTTGTGTTCTCACTCTTACAACGCCGGCCACCTCATCTGTACCCAGCACACTTGCCATCACTGTCCATACTAAGGCCCATACAACCATTATGCTCAATGTATCTATTATCTCTGGTGCCATCAGCGGAGCTGCCATTTCAACTCCCACCATACCTCTTCTCTTCACTCCACCACCACCTATGCCGCCAACTCAACCATCCCTAAATCCCATCTCTCCATCCTCTCACTGTCTAGATTCTACCTTGTCATGCCCTCTGCATGAAAGTAGGTACCCTTCCCAAGGCCCACATGAGGAGAAGAGCAAGATGGTCCCAGCCGCCTATCCATGGGCAATGAGAAAGATGAACAACATGCAGCATTATTCACTTAGAGGATCTTCCGCATAAGGGAAGAAATTCAATAATGCAAGTTTACGTGATTGAGTATGATATCAGAGAAGAAGTTCAATGAGTGGATGAAGCATAGGCTGCCATCTTGAAAGCTTTGGGTGGAGAGTAATGTGCTTGTGATTCTAAAAAGTGAAGGTTATTATTGGTTGTTTTTGCTGTTAGGACCAGTGTTTGGTTGCTGTAGTCTTGACTAGTTAAAGTATTATTGCAAGCACACACAAGAATTGTCGAACTGGTGCCCCAAATTTGGTTTTATATGCATTTATTGCCAGCAACTGGAATCCTGTGGCCCCTTTGGAATTCGGTTATTTATGTGATTTGTTCACTACAATATTTTTTTTTATTTTTCTTTTGGGTATGATCTGCTTGTTCTTTTTTTGTTATGATACAATATCTTTTCTGTAGCTGTTAGAGTCTGATGTAAATTCATTCACAAATTTTGATCTATTTATTCACAATTATGTCAATTATTTCGCATTTTATTTTTAGATTAAAGAGAAGGAACGTCATTTATGCTTATTATGCTATACACTTGTTCCTTGTGAATAAGTGGTAATATCTTACTATCCCTGCCAGTGTATAGGTTATAATTGAAATAAGGTTTTTAGTGTGAATAACATGACACAAGTCATTGGTGAGCTGAAGTACCCCATTCGTTTCTTTCTTTGTTCCTGGTTTGAGTAGAGGCTCTGGTTTGGTGGTTAGTTTTAGATATTCATATGTTGTAGATTTTCGTGTCATGGTCCGGCTTCTTTTACTGGTAAGAGAATGGCAAGAGATGAGGGCATAAAAGAAGAGAGAACAAGGACAGGAAGAGTGGGAAGAAAGTTTAGGAATTTAAGAAGCATCAATTGTGTGGACTATGAAAAGGAAAAGCAGTTTTGCTTTGAGTTTTTATGTTGTTTTCCTTTCTTCTTCTTTTCATTATTATTATAATTTTGGTTAGTGTTTTCCTTTCTTCTTTACCCCCTTCCCTTGGCTTTTAGTTTTTGGGTTGTTTTTTTCATAGTAATTATATTTGGCAGAAGTAAAAGGCTGTACCTTTGGTATTGTTTATTAGGATATAATTTTTTCTTGCTGATATGGGAAAACAAAGAAGGAGCATGTCTGACCCTCTATGTTCTGATTTTTTTCTAAGAAAAAAAATTATTGGGGCAGACTATGTTGATATGTCTCATCAACTCCAAAAGTGTTGCAATTTTCTGCTATTGTGAAGTATGTGTCTCTTGGTCTAAATTATGTGCAAGGTCTTACATATGGCATATTTTGTGGGGGCAGGTTAAGCATAATGGATAACATTGTAGATGCTCTAAATAATGCTTATCAGGAGTTTCTTGCTGCTGCCGCCGGCGTCCTTGAAGCCAGAGAAGCATCTGGGGGTCGAAAAACATCAGCCACAGATGCTGCTTTGGAAAACTTCAAGCAGCATTGGGAATTGTTTAGGGTGGCTTGTGATCAAGCAGAGGAATTTGTCGAGTCTGCTAAGCAGAGGATAGGATCAGAGTGTTTGGTGGACGAGGCGACTGGATCGGTGGCAGGAAAGGCTGGGCAGGCTGCCACACCTGGCCTTCCGCCTATAAGTGCAGTTCGCTTGGAACAAATGAGTAAAGCAGTGAGATGGCTTGTTATGGAACTGCAGCATGGTTCTGGAGCTACTGGTGGTTCATCACATCCCCAATCGACTGCTCCTTTTGATGCCCGGTTCTCGGAAGATGCTGCCCAATAGGTTTGTTTATCCACAGAAATTAACTTTTTCTCCTCAATCGCCTAAATCATAGCTGGCCGAGTATCATGAGTTGCTTGTCCCTATTTATGGAATATAAGAGCCATGTTGGGAAATTGAAGGATTATTGTGTACTTGGAGCCCAATTAGGTTGTTACTTGCCGTATGATGTAATCTAGATTGTGCCAAGGGCCTCTTATGCCTCTGATCTTGTTGGATGGCTCTATCATCTGGTGTTTCGCTGCAAATTATTTCTTTGGATCGAGATTTCTAGAAAGCTAATATGTTGCGTAGCAGTTCCACTGTATTTATTCTTTTGCATGATGATCATCAAACTCGAATCAAACTGTATGCAGTGCTATACACTGTTTTGTGACTTGCTGTCGAATGCATGGGAGGAATTTGAGAGCACGCTAATTCCATGTCCAACTGTATTGTGCTGAAATTGCTTTCATGTTCTGATGTCGTTTGTCTTCACCAAATTTGTGCTAGTTGTAGTAGCCATTTCTGTTTGCTGAGTGCCTTTTTTTTTTTGGTTGATTGGCAGGGTCGTTATGAACAAGCTAGGGAGAAAGACCAGCCGGAGAGAGTATTACTGCAGAGAAGCCATGAAAGATGGGCTTGGGTCAATGCCCAGAAACAATAATTAGAGGCCTCTTCTCAGAGAGAGAAGCAATCACATTCTGTTCATATGACGACTCTTTTACCTCCATAGCCAAACAGTATTTATTACCCGTCTACTTAACTATGGTGACCCTGCTCAAGAGGTTAAGAAGGTTGTTTTCTGCCTGGTCATGACCAGGCAGCCCAAGAGGGAGGATATGCCCCGATTTATTCACCTAGTAACGTGAATTGTGTCCACCGATGATAAAATTTATATGTTGAGTTACTTATAAGGGAGTGATCAAACCTAACAGGTTTTTAGTGGGGTTAAATCGTTTGGAAGCGTTACCTCCCCCTTATTAGGGTATAATTGAGAAACATGTCCAACTATATTTATTAATGGTTGCATGACAATTTGTTCAAATTATCACAGCCAAAAAAGAAAAAAAAGAAAGAAAGAAATGAATCGCCGAATAAAGAATGGGGATAAGCCCATGAAAACTTGCCCACCGAAAAATTTTATATTACATAATATTAATAAATGATTCTATTTAATCGTGATTTTGTTTTTTCAAAGCATCGTTTAATCATACTCAATTCTATCTTCTAATAAGGTTTTCATTAAATTATCAATATGGTTTACTTAGAGTATTAATAAATTATTCTTTGGAACTAAATGAATATGAATTCAGCTCAAGATATGAAATTACGAAAATGCCCCCATGGGGTTGGGAAACATTCAACTCGATCAACGGTCCTTTTTAATCCCGATAAAGATCGACGGCCGTTAAGCATGAAGGCGCATGGAAGTAACCTGGACTCGTATACGATCAAACCGGGAGCGACAGAGATGGTTCGAGCATTTGACAGTTGCAGTAACCTATGACAATGGAGGACTTGTATTTACCTCATATCGTGTCGCGCTCTCACTGTTGAGCAAACCCTCAAACGAAGATATGGAAGAGAAGCGCCGAGAAGCGGCCGGATCTCTCGCTCCGGCGGCCACCTCAGAAAAATCGGGCGAAAACCTCTCCTCCGAGCCAAACGTCTCCCGCCGCCGAGGCGTGAAGCGAAAAGCGAACAACTCCAATATATCAACGGCCTCGTCCACCCTTTCAAAGAGATATTCTCGCGAGAAGCCAAACGCACCCCTCCCTCCGATGCACAATGGCCCCTTAACAAGAGCTCGGCAGCTCTCCGACAGCGTCGTTACCTCGTCGGCTATCAGCTCTGGCAAGAACGAGCTCTCTCCGGCATCGGAAGAGGCGAGTTTAGGGAAGGAGATATTTGATGCTTCAGAGGCTGCAATTGAAGCTGAATTTGAAGTTATTCGATCTCGTGATGTTAATACTCATGTTGTTCCTTTTCATGCTGGTGAGTTTGTGTAATGATGCTTTTGGGAAAAGAATCTTCTGTTTTTTGGATTTTCTGGTTTTAGTTGATGTTAGGTTTTTGGATCGACTTGTTTTAGCGACTTATCATGAAATTAGCTAAATTATCTTCGCAAAGAACGTTTCTCTTCGGAAATTGGGAGATTAGAGTGTATATCTCTCGGAAGTACTTTTTGTCATCTCGCTATCCCCTTCCCCACCGTTTACGAGAAATGGCATGCAAATTGAACATTGGGGGGATGAGATTTTCAATATCACTCTTTTCCTTTATCTTTCTATAGGTTGGTTCTCGTGGACGAAGGTTCATCCAATCGAGGAGCTTGCGTTGCCTTCATTCTTCAATGGAAGGTCTGAATGTCGAACTCCAGAAATTTACATGGAGATACGGAATTGGATCATGAAGAAGTTCCATGCCAACCCCAACGTTCAAATAGAATTTAAAGATTTATCAGAATTTGAGGTTGGGGAATTGGATGCAAGGCAAGAGGTTCTGGAGTTCTTGAACCATTGGGGTTTGATTAATTACCATCCATTTCCTCCAAAGGACACTGATACCACCAATGCCAATGTCAACGCAGATGCTGATAAGCCTGATGCTGCAGATTCATTAATTGAGAAGTTGTATCGCTTCGAAACTGAGCAATCTTACTCGCAACTATTTCCTTGGACCAATGTGCCAACGCCATCAATGCCTCCTGGTTTGTTTCCAGATTCTGCCATTGCTGAAGAGTTGGCAAAACAGGAGGGGCCAACAGTAGAGTTAGAGTATCATTGCAACTCTTGCTCTGCTGATTGCTCTCGCAAGCGGTACCATTGCCAGAAGCAGGTTTACTTTCTTGCTTGTTATGATTCTGTTTCCTATTGCGATGAGCTCTCTGGTTCAATCGTGCTATTGTATGTAGAGTAATGTGGTTTTACTATTCATTTTCATTAAGTCATATGCAAAACCCTTACGAGCTCTCAACCAGCTTGGTTCTTGTTGGTTGGATGCAATCGCCTTAGTTAAATATGTACTTAATCTAAGGAAATTATCTGTATGGTCACTAATGTCTTGCTCTTTAAATTCCTTCCTTTTTTAGTTATTGGCTGAGCAGATATCTGTATTTGCTTAGTTGTCAAAATGTAAATTACTAGATTGAATCTAGTACAATCTAGCTTAATAATGAGGGAACACTTTTATTGATAAGAATTTACATTATTCTGGGTTCAAATTCTTTTATCTGATGGCCTTTCATTCCACAGGCAGATTTTGATTTATGCCCTGAGTGCTATAACAATGAGAAGCTTGGTTCCGGTATGAATCTGTCAGATTTCATTATCATGGAGCCTGCTGAGGCTTCTGGTGCAAGTGGTGGGAAGTGGACTGACCAGGAGACTCTCCTTCTCCTCGAAGCATTGGAACTTTACAAGGAGAACTGGAATGAGATTGCAGAGCATGTTGCCACCAAAACGAAAGCTCAATGTATATTGCACTTCCTTCAAATGCCCATCGAGGATTCCTTTCTGGAATCTGATAATGAAATCAAATATGATCTTCAAGAGAATGCAGATCCAACTAATGATGCATCTGTTCCTAAGGATGCCTCTGAAGCATTTGAGGGCAAAACTGGTGCAAGCGAGGTTCAGCCTCGGTCTTCCCTCATGGAACCTTCAAATCGAGAAGGTGCCCAAGATGCAAGACTTGGCCAGGATACAGTTGACAACATTGCACTCAAGGCACTGAAGGAAGCATTTGAAACTGTTGGTTTTCCTCTTACTCCTGAAGACAAACTTTCTTTTGCACAAGCAGGGAACCCTGTTATGGCATTGGTGAGTGTTGAATGAGGCAAATATTAGCATGTTTGGTTTCAAAATATAATTAGTAAGACCAAATAGCTTTTTCATATGTTTTCCGAAACATGTCACTGTGCTCAACAAAAGTTAGTGTTTACAGACAGCAGTCTTTGTTGACAGCGATCAACTTCTTGTGAGATGGGGGACCGGCTGTATGTGAGAAAGTAGAGTTTCCACTTTGAGTTCTAATGCTCTCCTTGTAATGACCTCTTACCCAATGGAAAATATCAAAAAGAATAAGAACAAAAAGTAAAAATTAAGGTTTTCTTTAATATTTAGAAAATTGTAGCTCCTATTATTGGACCATGAGAGGTTACTGTTGTTAATTATTCTTTTTCATTCCTATTTTCATTCTGCCTATGCTCAAGTTGTTGTTGGTTTTTCTGTTTCACAGGCAGCATTCATAGTGCGGTTGGTGGAACCTGGTGCTGCCACCGCATCTGCCCATAGCTCATTGAAGTTGTTATCTGGAAATTCTCCGAGCATGCAATTAGCTGCAAGGCACTGCTTTCTTCTGGAAGATCCAGCAGATGATAAGAAAGAACGGACTGGTTCTGACAGGTAAATGGACTAGAGTGTTAACTTATTCTAGAAATTTATGTTTCATATTATGTCTGATGTCAATGTGAGACGAGCAGTGCAGCTGCTGAAAAGGTTGATCAAGGGGTTCAGGAGAGAAAACACAAAGATGAAAATCATAAAGATATGATCCATGATGAGAAGAATTCTATAAGACAAAATGAGGAGAAATCAATGCACGTCTTGGGTGGCACTGGTTTAAAAAATAATCAGAAGGATAACAAGATGAAGGATTTAGCTCCAGAAGAGAATACGACAGTATCTTCTCAGCTCCAAGACGAATGTGCTGATAAGTCAGAAGCTGCATCTAAGGCTGATGAAACTTCCAGCCATAAGCAGGATGGACAAAACATAGTGAAGGATTTGGATGAGTCAACGAATCCTCATCTCCGAAAAGATGAGCCATCAAGTGAACTGAAGGATTTGGATGATTCTGGATCCAGGGTTGAGCTTCCTCCAGGCTTTGTGAAAAAACAGGTGGACAGGCCTTCTGTAGTCAAGCCTAGTGAATGTGCAAAAGCACAGAAGAGTGTAGATATGGAGTCCGGTTCTACTCTTGCAGACAAGGAAGAACTGAAGGAGCCACTTGCTGCTGATTCAGTGGTAGGAGACGAAGCAAACACAGGTTTATTCTGCTAGATCCTCATGTTTTTTTAATTTAGATTTATATTTTTGTTATATTGTTAACAGCCTTGAATAGTCATATTTCCATGATGGTAGTTCATAGTAGTGTGTAAATCAGGAATGTTTGGTTGATGTGGTGATATTGGTGTCTGATCTTGCAGGCCTCTTTTTGTTGTTTTTTCTTTTTTAGCTTTAGGGGGGGGGGGGGGCAACACTGAACGCTTGGAAGGCTCCAGTATATGGACTCTATTGCATTCAGAAATGTATTTGTATCTTGGAGGATCCTGAAATACTACTCATATTGAAGACTTTAGAACATTAACCCTTTGTACTGCCTCTAGCCTCAACCCAGTATCTCCTGACTCTGCACTATCTATCTAGTCTAGCTTGCTGGTGTCATCACCATTCTAAGCAAGCCCCCATGTCACCAGTGATTAAGAGTTTGCAGAGATGCATTTATTTCTTAACTCATTCATGGATTTTCTTAGTTTTTCTCTTTTTTGAAGCACCATCTCAAATATGTGCTCATTCAGCAGGAATGGAATAAGTTTTATCATCATGTTAAGCTGCCTAAGTGTGAATCTTAATGCTGCAGTGATATTATTTATATTATTGTCGCGCCCCTGATACGAAAGCATAGATATAGTGACAACAAAAACATAACTAAATACTGGAATTCAAATATGTAATGAATACTTTTAAATAATTTTAAAAATAATTCACTAAATTACAGCATCATTACCAAACTCTCCTTGTTTAACCCGAGTGTTGAAGTACATGCTCAGTGCTCGACAAGTATGTGAGAAAAACACCAACCTCCCATCCATAACATTAGAGTCGATTAATAACATTCATCTACAATTAGGACTAACAGCCTTAAAGTAACAAATATATAATCCCAAAAATCTCAAGCCTAAATGTTTCCAATTCTAACATATTACAATCCAACAACTTAACAACTAAAGCAAAATCCTTTGAGCCTTCTTCTATCCAAAAAATATAAGAACCAAATATTAGTGATAATCTCGTCAATAAGAGTTAAATATCGAAGATCGGGTTACATAAATTCCCTATATTCTAGGCCATATGTTGCTATTCAAGACCCATGGGTGGGTCGATTACATAAAATTCCCTATAAACAGGATGAAATGCTACTTTTCGAACCCGTGGATGTTAAGTTCGATCTTCACTTACAAGTGATATATCAAAATATATTCGAATATATTTTGTCATTTATTTATAATGGTTCTAATCTAGTCAAAATGAAAAATTCTATAACAAATGACAAATATACAATTTTTTCTAACTAGAAAAACCAACAATCTTTACAAAGAAGAGTTCTCACCAAATACTTACATAAAAATGATATACAATGTCGAATATCCAAAGATTTCAATATTTATAACAAATTTTACAAAATTAGGCATAATCTTTCAAAATATCAAACTAGGTTGACATGTATGCAAAGTATAGTTAAGGACTATAAAGGATCACATACATAGACATTTTAACGAAGATCACAGTATTTAGAGATTTCAACAACAAATGAAGAACAAGGCTTAGATGCATCTGTCTCTTGTTGATTATTACCCAAATTTAACCCGAAATCACTTTGAAACCACATTCCTTTACCTTTTTTCGCCTCCTCTCTCTTCTTTCTCTTTCTTTCTCTCGAGATCTTAATGCAAAATGACCAAAATCACGAAGGACTGGCTTATATAGCCAGACTGGCACATGAATGCCGGTCAAGGCACAAAACGCTATTACATGCACACATGAACACCTCTCATCCCACACATGAGCACTGCCCATTTTATGAAGCCACTTACGAGCACACCTTTGCCACGCATGAGTGTAACCTATTCTGCTCAGCCATGCCCAAGAGTTGCACTTGCACGGGGTAAGTGCGTGCCCACTTCTCTCAAATACTTAGTTTTTCATCCACACAATTATTATCAAAAAATTATCCAATACAACTTAATTTGACATCATAATGTATAAATTGGGGATCAAGTGTTACAATTATGATGAGAAATCTCGGGCTTAAACAACATAAACAACTTTTTTACATTATTAGTCGCAATATTGTATTCATTTGACTCTCCCCAGAACCTGCACATGGGAGAAGGCCACCCTGTTCTGCTGCCCTTTGTTTTTGAAAAACCTTCCAAAGGCATTCCGCTGGAAGCTAGGAGCAGAATAATTTATCAGCCCGTTGTATTACATTTTCTAGCCTCTTTCTATATTGGTTAAATGTCAGTACCTTAATGAATATGTGTAGGGGAAGATAAAACAAAAGATACTAAAAGTGGGGACCAGAAGCCTGCAGAGACCAAAGATGATCACACTGCAGATAAACTAAAACGTGCTGCAATTACTACAATCGCTGCTGCTGCAGTGAAGGCAAAGCTTCTTGCAAAACAAGAAGAAGATGAGATTCGGCAGCTTGCTGCACTACTGATTGACAAGCAGGTAATTTTAGGGATAGCGGGGTAATACTCATAACATTCCCCGTCCTCCCCCTCCCCGGCCTCTCACCTCCTAAAAAAGAGATATTCGCCCCAAAATTTTCAGCTTCAAGTATGAAGAGCAAATATATGCAGAAAGTGATAAGCCTCATGCATACTGCTCTAGCTGATATGATCAAAATCCAAAAATAATCAAATGAAAAAGATAAAAGTAAGTCACGTTCAAGAAGATCCTGGATATTCAGAACGAATGACCATATGAAGTGATTAATCCTCCCAGCCAGGTAGAATTTTGGTTACTCCTTCAATTTCCACGTGCCTGAATTTTTTGGCCATTTTCTTATATGCAGTTGCGCAAGCTGGAAGTCAAGATGACTTTCTTTGCAGAAATGGGAAACTCAATAATGAAGGTAAGGGAACATTTGGAGCGATCAAGGCAGAAGCTTTACCATGAACGAGCTCAGATAATTGCAGCCCGACTTGGCTTACCGGCTTCTTCATCTAGGGCAATGCCACCAATGATATCAGCTAACCGGACGCCAGTGGGCTTTGCAACCTCAATGCCAAGGCCCCCATTGAGCATCACTGCTCAAAGGCCCCCTTTCTCTAGGCCTTTCATGACATCAGCTCCTCCTTTGTCGAACCCATATGCTCCTTCCGTGGCAGCTGGAGCAACCTCAATGCAGCCTTCACGCCAATGACAAGTTAATTTCAGTGCAGAGGAAAATCGGCTTCTGGCATAGCCAGATAATCATCATGCAGCGTGCACCGAGTGTTGGCATTGCCAAGTGAGTGATATTAGTTGACGTTGTTATTTGGCAGGTAGTACAGATGCTATTTTGAGAGACTGAATATTACCCAAAGCAAGTACAGCCTCTGCTGAATAAAAACTTTGCTTTCAAGGATTGATTTCCTTCTACAAGTTTGTGGCTACATAGTGATTTTGGGGGTTTTCTTAGTCAAGTCAAAGCACAAATGTCTTTCCACCATCTAAACATTTTTTCGGATATACTTTCTTCTCTTCTTTGTTTTGTTTTGTCATTTTTCATTTTCCTTTGCTTTTTGTTGTTTTTATGTTTTTACTTTTTGCGAATATGCAAACAGCCGAAGTTGAAGGTTGATCTATGGCTGTACTACCTCAGGAGGCTCAATCTATTTTCAATCAAACTCGTAGTGAATTATTTAGAATTTACTCATTTGTCCAAATGAGCTTATATAATCGTGATCAAGCTTGTCAAATCTTTTATCAATTTAGATTAAATTAGCTTCCTTTGAGAAGCCTGGCACACAGTTATCTTATGACTGGCCACACGATCCCAGATCAAAGAGAAACTCATAGCACTAGCAGCAGCTCTCAAAGATCTCCCAGTGGAAGAGATAAAACTCGTCAGAAATGCTGAAACATTGGCCCAATCGTATTGAACTACGAACGCCGTCATTGTTCATCACATCAGCCAGTGTCAAAGGCAGCTCCATGGTAAGCTATATGTCAAGTGATGACACTTTTTATTGGTCCCACTTATTTATTGAACACCTCATTTGATATGGACAAGTTAGTCTTTATTAATATTTTTACCCCAAAGTATGAAGATATGTAAGACTTTAAAAAAAAAAAAAAAACACTCTTAATTATAAAAGTTGAGCTTAAGAGTATGAAGCATCTCTCCAATACCTACTCTAACAAGCTTACCCCGAAAACCATTTTCGAGCTTTACAAAACTAACCACCCCTTCGGTTACATGCCACTTCTTAACTTTGCTTTACTTCAGTTCACTTGGCTTTACTAGATTTGCTTGCTCTCTAGCTTCATGAGTTTGGTTCGCTTCTGTAGCTTGTACAACTTCTAGAAGTTATTTCAAATGAGAGAAATTTATCTCTTTGTATAGAAATATCATATATTCAACCAACAACTAAAATCATATTTCTATCCTCAACTATAGATGGTTGAGATTAACCTTCTAAAATATTCTTTATAAATATTCTCCATTTAGATTACTTTAAAATGTTTACATTCTCCCTAT
>JAODPA010010346.1:0-13596 GCA_025585075.1 Nepenthes mirabilis | reverse complement strand
TATATGTTTATACATGAGTAAAAGCTAATATAATATCATGGAAATATGAATTTTCTTTAAAATGAGAAAATTATGAAAAAGAAGCAAGATTATCTATAAGAGCTTCCACCACAAAATTTTAAAAATTATAAAAATTGAACCAAAGATTTATTTTAGTGGATAATATTTCCTAATATGCCTTACAATATTACAGTAATATCGAAAAAAAATGCCCTATTGTGGTGGTTTATGTGATGAGTTCTATACCCTTGACCTCTAGCAGAATTAGAGGTGTATGCATTTCGATTGTGTAGAGTGAACACAATTCATTTTCTCGATATTTGTTTCATTAGTTAGTAAGATCTATTAGTCCTAGTTCCTCAAGATATGTAAGGTAAGAATGTACTGGCAAGTAAAAAAGAAGAATGTACAAGAAAAAGAAAGTGCATACATCACAAAAAGGCTTCTAAAAGTATATATATATATTTTTATATACATCACGACTCATATTCCTTTATATGATATATTTTTATAGAAAAATATACATATCCTTGATTATGCTATGCCTTGTTGATCATTTAGATCACTTTTTTACTATTTTTACTGACCCTTCAAATGAGATGCACGAGTCAATGTCAGATAAATAGAAGCAAAGCTTAAAGAATTTAGTATGTGTTTCTGGAGATATTATTTGCTAACCTTTATCTTTAGATAGCATATACTGTATTTAGTTTTATTTTGTGATTGGCCTTAAGTAGGATGTGAGGTAAAATTCTAACCAATTTTGGAGACTACACAGGGAGCAATGTATCTCATTAATGATTATATATCAATTAGGCAATTGTTGTAAGTATTTTCTGTTTCCACAAGTTATGTATGATTGACTTAGTTTGCATCTTTCCTTATTACGAAACTGACATCATATTACTATTTAATGAATGTCAAAGTCATTAATGATGTGGCGTTCTTTTAGATCATGTGTATTATGATTTGTTATGATGTACAGATAATTAAAAGATAAGTACACATCCATTCGATGGTAACAAGTAATAATGTTGAGGAAAAAGGATAATACATATGAATAAAGTTAACTATGGTTATAAGAACATGGGACGCGACAATTTAAATCTGCTCGGAAGGATGGTGGATATTATAGAGACTATGGGGCAGCGAAACCTAGCTCCAATTCCTGTTCCAGCTCTAGTTCAAGTTTCTGCAAATCCTAGGGCGTTTGCTTATGATCATTTTATTGATAAACGAGTTCCGAAATTTATGGGTGAACCAGATCCAGTAAAGGTAGACACATAGTTCCAGTGGCTCAAGATGGTGTTTGCAGTTATCCGATGTCTAGAAGAGGACAAGGTTTTATTCACGACTCATCATTTGGAATGTGAAACTCATCATTGGTGGGCTATAAAGAAAAGAGCATTGAGAGTACCTGAGAATGAGATTACTTGGGTTATGTTTGAGACTGTCTTTATGGAAAAGTATTTGTCTGCGAGTCTTTGAGAGCAAAAAGAAGAAGAGTTTATTCGGTTGAGATAGGGTAACTGAACAGTAGTAAAGTATGATACTAAATTTACAGAGTTGTCTCGACATACTCTGTATACGGTAGAGGATGAACAAAGAAAAGTAATGAAGTTTCTATAGAGCCTGAGAGACAATATCCGCAAGTAGTTGGCAACTTTGATATTATCAACTTATGGTAACATATTAGACCGAACCCTGATTTATGAGAAAGAGCTCGATAAGGAAGAGTTCTTCAAGAGGATGATGTCTAGACAAGGTGGTGCCGATACCAGTGCTAGTACTGGAGTAAGTGCTAGTTCAAGTGTGGGCATGGGAAGACTGTCGAAGAGGGCAAAGCCGTCAGAGCAAGAAAAGAAGGTTAGCCAGCCCATACCAACCTCACAGACTTCAGCTAATCCATATCCATATTGTAGGAAGTTGCATGCATGGAGGTAAGCCTTGCTATAAGTTGTTGAGTGTGTATTTCAATTGTGGACAAGCGGGGCATCTGATTAAAAATTATCCCCATCCATAGAGGGCCCTAGTGTCCCAACCCACTATTCCGGGCAAGTCATATGCGGTGACTACTGAGGATGCCAAGGCATTAGATAGTATAGTGGAAGGTACTTTTTTTATTTGTGATGCCTCTGGTCCTGTACTCTTTGATTCTTGATCTACCCATTCTTTTATTTCGCCTTAATTTGCATGTCATCTTTCATCGTCTCCCATGCCCTATATTATTCTTTGATTGTCTCGACACCTACGGGATCATCTATTATTACGGATATTTTATACCCAGGGTATGTTGTTGAGGTGAATGGGTTGTCATTAGCAGTGGACCTGATTCTGTTAGAGATGTGTGATTTTGATGTGATATTGGGTATGGACTAGTTGTCGAAATATCATACCAATATTGATTATTTACATAAAAAAGTAGACTTTGTGATTCCGGGATGTGAGCCCTTTCACATTCAAAGAATTCAGCAGGTAGAAGAGTCTTATTTTATTTCAGCTCTACCTGCTTGGAATTTGTTGGAGAACAGGTGTGAAACCTATTGGCGTATACCAGTGTTGTAAGGTGCCAATTTACACGATATTATAAAAATGAGTGATGTGGTTTCTTATTTTAAAATATAGTAATTTGGAGGTAATTAGTTTAAAATAGGCGAATCGAGATCAAAGCATAGAGAGGAATCAGTTTAAAAAGCCCAAAATTGGGAATTGGTAAAATCGGGACCGAAATTGTAAAACATGAAATGTTAATCCATACATAAGATTTTAAATTTTAAATTATGATAATCACGGCTTATTAAGGTTATATAATCAAAATTAAGGTCTAAAAATATAAAAAATTGAGTTTAAGGGTCAAAATTGGTCCCGAACAATGCGTGCGCGAAGCAGGCTCATTGCAGGCCTAACCCGTGCCTGCCATGGGCTCAAGCCCCTATCAGGTGTGGATTCCAGCAAAGGGGCGCCCGAGGCACGCTTGATTTGCGCTTGAGGGTCGGCCCGCCTAATATAAGCACCGCGAATGTTTTCTCCACCATTTTTCGGGCTTTCCAGGAGAAATAAGAAAGAGAGAGGGAGAAGGGAAAGAGAGAGAAGGTGGAGAATAAGGCTCCAAAGTCCGAATCTGTCCGAGAACTAATTAGAAAAGTGATAAATCAGGTTGAGATAAGTGTACTCATACCCTCCTTGTTTTTTCTCTCGATATTTTATTGATTTTTCTCGAGTATTTTCATTCTAGTATCCAGCTGAACCATAAAAAATGCGGAGCCCATGAATAATGCTCAAATTATTCGTTGATTATTCTCCGATTTTCCCTCTGAATCACCTAGTTTGGGTGCGCCCAAACCCCAGACCCGCGCCTAGCTTATGGAGCCCCTCAATTTCGAGTTTAATGCGTAATTTGTCCTCAATTATGGGTTACCCAAGTCTTAAATATCTATATATATCGATTGGGTAACCGATTTTCCAAGTATCAGCCCGTTTGGCATGTCTGGACACTCTAAAACATACCTTGATACTGTTCACCCGAGCCTAACCATAATTTTTGCATACTTTCTCCTTATTTAATTGTTGTATAATCTATTTTTAATTGCATGAGTTTAATTATAAGCCTTGGAAAAATATGTTTATGCTCCGTTTGTGAAGGAAACGTTATTCGGAAGCCTCTAAGTCATATTTATCCCTTGACGGTAAGAATTTCTACGTTTTCCTATGTTTTACGATGTTCATGTACAAGGATTAAGACGTGAAAAGATTTAAATCCGAATGTAAGAGAAATTATGCAAGAAATTGGTGAAAATTTCAGAATAAGTTATTTGATTGAATTGTTCTCCCAGATAAAGATAAGTCAAAAAAGTACAGTAGATCTTTCCTCAAAAGAATAAGAATCATGAATCCAATACTAAGAATAAGCATAAGGATGCCCCAAGTAAAACTAAAATTAATAAGAAACTAGACCTATAAATGTAATTTAGTAAGTAGTATTCTCTGACATACCTTAGGACGTTACGATAGTAATTGAGGATAGCTTCGTTCATTGAGTGATACGTAGTCTGCCTTCCTTGGGGCATTACTATGGAAGATAAGAATAAGAATAAGTGAATTATCATGCCCTCGAGATGTAAATAAGAAGGAACTCATATTTATAAACTAAGAATAAGGCCTTAGATTGTATGAAGTGAATACAATCTATTCTCGATTATTCGCTCCTTAGCTTGTAGAGTCTACTAGCCCTGATCCCTCAAGATAATAAAGGTTAATTTGAAGAGCAAGAAAAGCTTTGAACTGATTAATGATGTTCAACATATTTTCTAATTAAGACTAGTGTAAGGCTCGAGATCTCCCAATCAAATAAATCATAATTAATCGTTATCAAAGGACACAGAGAAATCTGACATTTTGAAAATTTACTAAAAATAAAGTATGTAGACTCGAAGACTTTCACCAATGAGGATTTTGGTAAAAATTAAGAATAATTAACAATGAAAACCCAAAAGCCAAATGCCATAAAAATTTATTTAATGAAACCGACTTTAATCCCGATTCATACAAGATAGAAATAACGATAGGGAACTAATTCGGTTAATTTACACTCAATTAATAATTAAATTCAATTCAATTGATTACAAGGTGACCCGATCACCCAAATTAAATCCGATTAGTAACCGAAATAATTTTGATTGATTAAATTTAGTACAAATAAAATTATTTAAGTAAAATTTCATAAATTCTAGCACTCTACATATCCCCTAGTATGCTGAATTCATATGAATTCAGCAAGAAAAATGGCAAGCTGATATGTGTAATATATATATATGTATTATAAGCTAGGAAATCAACACACAAGGAAATTTAGGGGTAAAATTGGGAGAAGGGAGAGAGGAGCACTACACGGCACTTGCACATGGCAGCATATATATATATCTATATATATTTGCTGATATAATTCAGCAAGAAAGGCTCACGGTAGCCACCAGCACGCCACCCACAGCAGTTTGGGGCAATTAAATATATGATAAATCAATAAAAAGGGGCAGCCTCCTTAGCAGTACAGCAACCCCCAACACTAAGCAAAATCTGGGGAAATAAGAAGCAGCTTATAGCTGCTTAGCTCGGCCATGCTTCAGCATATAGCTGAAGCAAACCGTGCAGCTGCATCAGCTTCCCATATCAGCACTAAAGCTTCATGGCATCAGCAGCTTTCCACACCAGCTGCAGCAGCCATTTTAAAGGGCATGTGCAGCTATTAAATTGCACAAGAGTAGCCCCAATGTTTAGACAAAATAATGAAGGAAAGCAGCTCACAAGCTGCAAGCTGTGAGCTGCTGAATTTGGCATCAGCTCCAGCCAAGTTGGCTGCAACAACAGCCGAAATTCAAGGGAGCTGCAGCCAATTTTGACTTCAGCAAGGCAGCAGCAAACCGTGGAAGTAGGAGCTGCTTATGTCATTCAATTAAATACCAATTAAAAGCCTCCATTTGGCAAAATATAAAATTTACACACAGCCAAGTAGGGGAAGACTCAGCAGGCCACATGGATGTGATTCTGGAGGAGAAAAATGCGAGGTGTACATGGGCTGGTGACTCATCACATAAGCTGGAAAATTATAAGAGGACGTGTGAGGAGGTGAGAAGAGAGAGAAATAAAGAAAACGTGGAGAGGAGGAGGAAAAACAAAAAGGAAAACAGAAAGAAATCAGAAGGAAAGGGAGAAGGAAAACTGAAAGCAGGAAGTTCAACTGAAATTTGCAGGCAAGTTACTTGATCCCTTTCTTCTCTTGGTGATGTTTATTGTTAATTCTTCAAGTATTATTGTTCTAATACTTGTGTTGTGTTAAATTCGTGCACATATTATTATGAAAACATGAGATATACTCGGCTGGAACCATTGAGCAAAAATCTGCAGTTGCACCGTTTCTGAACTTTTGCCAAACAGCCAACCAAACGATGTCCACTTGAGCCCAAATTCGGTATACTATAAGTTCAGTACCTTACCTAAGTAGTGACCCAATGGGTCGAAAAGTCGAGTTGAACCGGTCATTGAGCCGGCCTCCATATCAGTAACCGGTTCAGTTTCAGCAACCCTGCTGATATATGAAGTTTTGGCCGATGAACCGGTTCCCAGACGGGATGAACCGGCAGCCATGATGACATGCCCTTATTATGATAAAGTTAAAGTGGCCCTCTGTAAAATTTGAGCCCGAACCGGTCACGAACCGACCCCCAAAGTAGCAACAGAAAATCAGTTGCATCAGAACACTGCTGATGCAGAATCTGTGGCCACTTCCCAGGCCTGAACTGGCTGGAGTTTGGCATGAACCGGCCATGAGCCCAACAATCCTTAAACTTGAGTCTCTTAGCTATAAGTAGACTCCATAGACTAACCAAGAACTGGCCTTGAACAGGCCATAAAGGCCACTAAAACAGAACCGGTCACTAAGCTTCCCTGCTGAAGCCAAATGTGACAGTTTGGAATTGACCGGCCGAACCGGCCATAAATTGGATGAACCGTCATCCGGCCTAGTTACTGTACCAATTAATGAGGTAGACCTACCACCAGTAAATCGGCTGGCCAAGATATTCTGGAATGTGCACTGAACCGGCCCCCTAAAGTGATCTTGAACCGGCCCCCTAAAGTGCTCTTGAACCGGCCAGGACACTGAAAAATCAGCTCTTGCAGTCCAGGAAAAGGGGCTGAACTGGACATAAACTGGTAGAACCAAGAGCCGCCCCAGCCACGTTATTTAATACTAAAATAGAACTACCATCCCACAAAATGGAGTCCAAATATACTTTGAAATGCATAGTGAATCGGCCCCTTGAAAAGTCTGGTGACAGTGTCCAAGTGATGTTGGAACATGGTCTAATTGAACCGGCCCACTTCCTGAGTTTAAATCAACTGAACCGGCCCTTAAAATAGGCCAACTGGCACCCGATTTAATTTAATAATGTTAAGATAATATTAAATTATCAATATGTAAAATTTGACCCAAATTAGATATCGAATTGACCCTAAACCGGCCCCTTTAATTAAGGCCGAACCAATTTAAGTGAACATGACATTCCTGGCTTATAATAAAACATCAAACCGACTTTAACCGACTCTAGATTAATCATCCATCATATATTCATATTAAGATATACATCTAACTGCTAAATCAGCAAAAATGCATTGTTTATTGTTAAAGATTATGATTATCATCCTTCGTGACTGTATATTCGATATTATAAAAAAGGTATATGGAAGCTTAATTTGTCTCATATGAATAAATATTTTCCTCCCGGAGTGAGGAAAATTATGGAAACAGAATTATGAATAATGTGAAAGCTTCCATATAAGGTTTTCAACACGAAATAAGAAACTGGACTAAGATTTACTTTAAGTGATATTCCCTGACATGCCACTGATATTACAGTGAGAACTCAAAGATTACCTTGGCCTCGTATCCTGGCCACGTATTGGAGCGGGTAATGTCCTTGACACGCCTTGGGATATTACAGTAGAAACTCGAAGACTACCCCTGAGCCACGAGGGAACTTTTGGTGGAATTTTTTATATTGGCCTCGTATATTGGGTTAAAAAGTATACCGCTTACCTCTGAGTGTGTGAATAGGAGGGTTTGTGCCTCAAATTGTGTGGAAGTATACACAATTCTTTACTCGATTTATCGCTCGGTTAGCTAATAAGGCCTATTAGCCCTAATCTCTAAAGATTAATAATAAAAAGGACATATGATAATCAAAAATTAGAAAAGAAAAATTAAATGTTGGTGCATGTTTTGCATGATTCCTATTCCTTTGATTCGTATATCTATTTTAAGTATAAACGTGCATGTCTTTATTTTTTATTTGTACCTTACTGAGCAGTTAACTTACTCATTTGCAGTTTTCCTACCCCTCAGATGAAGGTCCGAGTTGGTACCGGATGAGCAAGGGAAAAGATAAGAGAGATTTAGGTTTATAGGTTTGATATATTCAAAAGAAATGTAATGGTTGATCTTGTGATAATATGAATGTATTACTTTTTGGATTATGTTTTCGCTACCTGCAATTATGGTTATTATTAATGCTTCCACAAAATTATATGGTAATGTTTTTTATTTCTAGTAGCATCTCTAAAGAATCCGATACAGTATTCAAGTCATACAGGAATGGATAGATCCTATATATAATAAGGATATATTATGGACTTATATATGTAGTGTATGATGTCTCATTACGGTAAATGAGAACATGGGATGTCACAACAAGTAGAAGAATGACCAAAGAAAAAGATAAAGTACATAAGGACAAGATTTCGTTTACAAGCTCATATTTATGCACCGTTTATGATTTGCATTACCCACCTACATATTGAAACTTAAATCCTTCAATGACTAAAGATAATGGCAAAAATAACTAAAGCAGAAAATAAAATGAGCAAGAATAAGATTTTATCTAAGAATTCATGTTTCATGCATCGATCCATTGTTCTCGTCTTATTCATATGCCTATTGATTCTCTAATCCCTTCTATATCTCTTTTCTTTATATATATGTGTTCCATATAAATGTTTGCATGTTCCGGTTGTCATAGTACCTTATTGAGTTGTTAGCTCACCCTTACTTTTCCTTCTTTCTAGATAAGAACCACGAGTTAAGGCCCAATTAGAAAGAGCAAGGAGAGGAATTTGCTAAGGAGATTGCTCGACATCGAGGATTTAGTATCTAGATTGCGGTTGATAGTATGAAATGAAATTAGTTGATTAAGATTAATGTTGTGTATTAAATTGTGGTATAGCTTATTGTATATTTTTATGGCATAGAAAGCTTCCGCAGCTTATCCATGGATATAGAATGCTTTCGCAGGTACAATGATGAGTTTTGTATAAGTCCTAGAAGGCATCTCCCGTTAGATCCAATATAATAATAGAGATGCTGTGTTGGAGTTATGGATGAATGGCATGTGATGCTAATCCTATACAGGTGTTGTGGATCCAATGTTGAGGTTTGGTTGCTTGTATGAATTATGCATGTTTATTTATACAAGTTATATGTATGGTTTGCATCCATTTTTAGATAAAATTTCGCCAAATTTTCTACAGAAATTAATGTATTAAATCAATTACGTATTAATTTGTTTTGGTTAAGTATAATTATTGACGGAGGTCATTAGTAGATTATCACCCGTTCCATCACAGTATTAATGTATCAAATCAATTGTGTATTAGTTTATTTTGGTTAAGTATGATTATTGAAGGAGGTCATCAGTGAATTATGACCCGTTTCGTCACAAGTGTGGTAGAGAGCCATGATGTATCAACCAAGGAGATGCCAGTGGTGTTCGAATTTGAGAATGTATTCCCAAAAGAATTGCTTTGTTTGCCGCCATACCGGGAGATAGAATTTGAAATTAATTTTGTGCTAAGATCAGTACCGATTTCAAAGACACCCTATTGTATGGCTCCTACTGAGTTAAAGGAGTTGAAGCAGCAATTGTAAGACCTATTGGATAAGGGTTTCACAATACCCATTTCTATTTGTGAAAAAGAAAGATGAGACTTTACAGTTATATGTGAATTATCGTGAGTTGAATAAAATCACGATCAAGAATAAATATCCTTTGTTGTAGATCAATGATCTCTTTGACCAATTACAAGGAACCTGTGTATTTCTAAATATTGATCTGCGACCAGGGTACCACCAACTAATGATCAAGTAGAAGGATGTGGCAAAAATGACATTCCGGACGAGGTATGGCCACTATGAATTTCTTGTTATGCCATTTAGATTGACAAATGCTCCTACTGCTTTTTATAGATTTAATGAATCAGGTTTTTCGGCCCTATTTGGATAGATTTGTGGTGGTCTATATTGATGATATTCTGATTTATTCAATGAGTTATAAAGAACACGAAATGCATTTGAGAACCGTACTCCAGACTATTCAAGAACATAAATTATTTGCAAATTTAAGAAATGTGAGTTCTGGCTTAAAGAAATTGTATTTTTAGGCCATGTTATCTCTAATGGAGGTGTTTCGGTAGACCCAAAGAAGATTGAAGCTATGATTATTGGAGTCTACTCATGATGGTGACTGAAATTCAGAGTTTCTTCGGTATGGCTGGATATTGTCATAGATTTAAGAAGACTTTCTCCTATATTACTATTCTACTCACCCAATTAACGAAGAAAGAGATTAAGTTTGACTGGACAGAGAATTGTGAGTGAATTTTTAAGGAATTGAAGGAATGACTTACCTCTGCTCTGATTTTAACCATTCTTGATGATTCGGGATGATTTGAAGTATACTATGATACTTGTAAAATTGGGCTCGGTTGTGTTCTAATACAGAATGGAAAAGTTATTGTTTTTGGGTCTCGGCAGTTGAAAATTCATGAGAAGAATTACCCGACCCATGATCTGAAATTAGTTGCTGTAATGTTTGCGTTAAAGATTTGGAGACACTATCTGTATGGTGAAAAATTTCTTTTATATTCTGATCATAAAAGTCTCAAATATTTATTCTCACAGAATGAGCTAAATATGAGGTGATGGAGATGGATGGAATTTCTAAAAGACTATGATTGTGAGATTTAATACAAGCCAAGAAAAGCTAATATGATAGCAAATACTCTGAGTCGCCAAACTAATTTTGTGGCAAGATTGTAGATCAAGGATATGGATATGTTGGATTGCTTGAAGTATTGTAATATCCAATGATATGTTAAAGGCAATAGGATGATGCTATTGTATCTGTAGGTGCAACCGGAGATCATCTAAAAGATCAAGAAGAAGTAAGCGAATGATCCATTTTTTATCGAGATTGTTGGAGATCTTAATCGAGACTCTCGGGTTGATTTTAATATTCATATTGATGGAGTCTTGAGATTTTGAGATCGTTTACGTGTGCCTAATGATAAGGAGCTGAAAAAAGAGATCATGAAGAAGGCTCGTCGATCTAGGTACACTATTCACCCTAGAATTAATAATATGTATTAGGACTTGAAGAAGATGCTCTGGTAGAAGTATATGCAAAGAAAAATTATGACTTTTATTAATAGATGTCTTATCTGCCAACAACTGAAGGCTGAAAGGAGGAAGACGTTAGGCTTGTTATAGCCACTGTCCATTCTGATTTGAAAGTGAGAAGACATTACGATGGATTTTGTTATGGGTTTGTCAAGGATCCTGAAGAATCATGATACAATTTGGGTCATTATGAATCGGTTAACGAAATCAGTTCACTTCTTAGCCATTCGATGGCTTATTCTCGCAATTAGCTGGCACAATTGTATATTAACGAGATCGTTAGACTTCATGGTGTGCCAGCATCTATTATGTCCGATTGATGTCCACGGTTTGTCTCTAAATTTTGAAAAAGTCTGCATTGAGAACTAGTGACGAATCTAAAGTTCACCATAATCTATCATTCTTAGACAGATGGCCAATCTGAGCAGACCATCCAAATTCTAGAAGATATGCTCAGGGATCAATGATGGAGTTGAAGGGGGATGATCACTTGTATTTAGCAAAGTTTGCCTACAATAATAGTTATTAAGTAAATATCGACATAGCTCCATTTGTGGCCTTGTATAGTCGAAAATGGTGATCTCCTATCCATTGGGAATATACAGGAGATAGACGACTTCTAGGGCCAGATATTATTCGAGAGACATCGGAGAAGATTTTATTGATTCACGAGAAACTAAAGATGGCCTAGAGTCCGTAGGAAAGCCATGCTGACCGAAGGAGATCAAAGCTCAGATTTGAAGTCGGTGATTTTAAGTATTGCCGTCGAAGGGAACATTTAGATTTGGTACTAAGGGAAAGTTGAAGCTGAGATATATTAGACCCTTTGAGATTTTGGAGAAAGTCAGGGAGATGGTATATCGTCTAGCATTGTTGCCAAATTTAGCTGATATGCACGATGTCTTTCATGTATCGATGTTACGGAAGTACGTCCATGACCCAACACGTCATTTAATATAGACCTCTAGCTATTTATGAATATCTATCCTATGCGGAAGAACCTGTGCAAATTCTAGATCAGAGGGATTGAATTTTGCGCACAAAGACCTTTTCGCTTGTGGAAGTATTATGAAAGAATCATTCTAACAAAGAACCAACGTGGGAAAGAGAAGAAGAAACCCAGGATAAATATCCCCATTTATTTTGAGGTATGTAGATTCGTTAAATTTGGAAGACGAAATTTTATAAGTGGAGGAGAATTGTAAAGTATCAGTTTCCAAAATATGATAATTATGAGTAATTAAGATAATATACTCAAAATCAGGTTAAATATAAGTGTAAAAGTAGAAATTGAAAGCAATACGATAAAGAGAGAAGTGATGCCCAAAGTGCACCTAAGCGATGCCAGGGGTGCAAATTCCAATAGTGCGGTGCCCAATACATGCCCGAGCAGTGCTGGGGCATGATTTCTAGTATGGTTACACTCGATGGATACTCAAACGCAAATTTGGGTGTGATTTCCAGAGTAGGACCACCTGAAGGACACCCGAGTCGCACTCGTGTGCGGCCTACTATGTACAGCCAGCGCTCAAGGGGCACCAGACTAGTGCTCGAGTGCCGATCATCCTTATCTAATTATGTGGATAAGTTTCGTTGGAATTTTTATATATAAAAATTTTTATAAAAAGAAAAATCAGAATGAGGAAATCAACATTTTAAGTGAGGATAAGAAGAGAAGGAGAGAGAAAGAGAAGAAAGGAGCAAAGATAGAAGAGAGAGAAAGTAGTCTTGGGTTAGAATCGTGCCATTTTCGGAGGAGAAAGTGGTAGATCAGATTAAGGCAAGTTCACTTTATGCTTTGTGTTTCTGTTGTTACTCTTTCTTGTAGTGTCCAACATTGGATTGGGGGAGGGGAACGAAGCGTCCTTGTAAGGGCGTAGATACCTCCCCCTTGTAGACGTATTTTGAGGGTGGTGGACTCCGTCTGTCAGGAACAAAACCGTGAGGCCTGTAGGCTGGAGACCCGTGAAGTTCTCCCAGGCCTCGGCCTGTAAGTAGGAGATGCCGCGAAGTTCTCCCAGGTTAAAGCGGACAATATATACATGCGAGTGTGCCGGAGACATTACAAATGGTATCAGAGTCGCGACCCAATTCAGTGTGCCAGCGAGAACGCTGGGCCTCCAAGGGGGGTGAACTGTAGTGTCCCACATTGAATTGGGGGAGGGGAACGAAGCGTCCTTATAAGGGCGTGGACACCTCCCCCCTTTTAGACGCGTTTTGGGGGCGATGGACTCCGTCTACCAGGAACAAAACCATGAGGCCTGTAAGTTGGGGACGCCGTGAAATTCTCTCAGGCCTTAGCCTATAGGCTGGAGACGTCGCAAAATTCTTCCAAGTTAAAGCGGACAATATCTACATGCGGGTGTGCCGGGGACGTTACATTTCTTGTCCGTCCCTACATGTATTATTATTCTGATACCCTACCCTGTTAATTTTCTACCGATTAAATTATATGTTTTAGTTCTCTCTTATGTTTTTATAAAGAAACTTCATATTTGGATGCACGTATCACGATTTATGTATTTTTATTTGGTTTCTGGCTACTGTTTAAAATATATAATAATGTCCAAAGTTAGTATACAATTGAAATT
>JAODPA010010335.1:0-13596 GCA_025585075.1 Nepenthes mirabilis | reverse complement strand
ACTACCCATATGACTCAGGGTCCTAGTTTCAAGGTTAGGTTCGACACTTGGAGAGGGAAAATCCACATTTTCCATACACAATCGAATCTCGGGAAATCTCATTCCGATCACAATCATCTCCAACCGGGAGATTACATCATCAACCATGTCTCCATCCAGGAGATCATATCATCCCAAGCACAATGTGGACTCCCTTCCATTCACGTCACGGTTCTCAATATCCAATGGGATTCAATTCCCTTAATCACAATCGGCGGGACTCAATTCCCCTATTCACAATCGGCGGGACTCAATTTCCTTAATCCACAACAACCATCCCAAGTTCACAGTAGAGATTAGATTCTTACTTTCGATAATCACATATCACTTTGGGACCTCCGAGACTCATTCCTTTGCCTCCATCACACGGATTCACATTCGGGGCTTACATTTACGTTTAAACATTAAACGTTATATCAATAACAATTATGGAAGCATAACACTTATATTTCTCATTTCATTTTCAATGAACGATAATAGATTTCCTTTTGGAACGTCCGGACGCCGCACACGGTTCAATACTTAGAAATCGGATGTCCGGTGGATTCGTACGTACATCTTGTACACAAGATTACACATTTGGGATTCGATTTACTTGTCACGAGGGTGGAAGTACGCAACTTCCCATTCATTTCCGGATTATCCATAACGGGAAACTATCAAGGCTCCCGGATGCCACGAACGGGTCAAATCTTGCGAGATTCGGCATCCGGTCGATGTATACACACAATTGGAATACGGGGATTCATATTCTAGGGTTCTTTCATCATTTCACGAAGGTGGAAACATGCAAAATCCACCTTTGGTCTCGGGTGAACAGTAACAGCGCCCCTTTAATGGGCTCGGACGCCGCGAACGGGTCCAAACGCGCGAGATCGGACCCGCGGCCGACATATATTCATCATTGGGACGTGGGGATTCCAATTTTGGGGTCAATTTCATGATACGAGGTCTGGAAATGGGAAACCCCCAAAATCCCGTGGGTTAGGGTTTCGGTGAAACCCACCCGGGCGAATCGAACACGATTCGGACAACTAACTACATTTTCTTAGACCTCAAGGCACGGGTATCGAGATCCAAACATTCCCCGTGGGTATCGACACAAAATACCCAACGAAAATACATAAAACATCGAAAGAGAACGAGAAGTGGGTATGAGAACACTTGTCTCGACGCGTGCTTTCACCTTTATACCTGGCTTTCGGGCAGAATCGGACTCCCGGGCTCGATCTCCTCCCTTCTCTCTCTAGAATTACGCTCTCTCTCTCTCTAGAATTACGCTCTCTCTCTCTCTAGAAAAACCCTCGGCCAGTGCGAAATGAACGAGAGAGAGGCGCGGCGCGTTTTTATACTGCGTCGGCCGCTCGTGCGGCCGGCGAGCTGCCAGGCCACGGGCGGCCACCGCTCGAGCGGCCGGCGAGCTGCCAGGCCACGGGCGGCCACCGCTCGAGCGCCCCTCGAGCGGCTGGCGAGCGGCCAGGCCACAGGTCGGTTATGCTTTCTCCGCTCGAGCCTCGGCTCGAGCGCCCAGCAGGTGCAAGCCTGCTGGCAGGGATCCAGCAGCCCATACCCGAATAATTTCTCGATTTTTCTTCCGATACCAAACCTTAATCATCCCATAAGATTAGTATCGATCATTAACATACTAATCACCTCTTAATTATTGGGTTCATAAATCCGGAACCTCACACTGTCCCTGCCCAGTGTTGATGTCTCAGATCAAGAGGTGCTGCAAATTGACAGGGGCGACACCTAGAAGACTTCGTACCAAAAGTACCTGACAGATGGGACGCTACCTGAAAATGCTAATGAGGCCAAGTGGATTAAGAAAACAACAAGTTGGTACACGATCCTCGATGGGTGGCTATACAGGCGAGGATATTCCACTCCTTACCTAAAATGCTTGACCGCTAAGGAGGCCGAGTACGACCTAAGCGAAATCCACTTTGGCATATGCGGCTCGCACATTGGAGGGAAAAATCTCGAGTTCAAGATCATGCGGCACGGCCTCTTCTGGCCTACGACGAAGCAAGACGCCATGTAGTTCGTGAAGAAGTGTGAGAGCTGTCAAGTCCACGGATCCATGACGCACCTTCCTCGTATAGAGCTGCGCAGCCTCCAGTCCTTGTGTCCGTTTGCACAATGGGAACTCGACATCCTTGGACTGCTACCCTTAGCTTTCGGATAAAGAAAATTCCTCATCGTCGGCATCGATTACTTTACCAAGTGGGTAGAAGTCGTCCCTCTGGCTCGAATCACCGAGTAAAACGCGAGGGAATTCCTCTGTCAGAACATCTTTGCCGTTTCAGGATTCCCGAGGTCATAATGACCGACAATGGAACCTAGTTTACCGGCAAACGGTTCACTAGATACTGCGCAGGATTACGCATCAGACTGGTACATACGTCTATGGCGTACCCTCAGGCAAACGGGCAGGTCGAAGTTACCAGCCGCACACTACTATACGAATTGAAGACCAAGTTGGAAGATGCAGGGGGCTCGTGGGTCGATGAGCTATCTTTCGTACTTTGGTCATATCGAACAACCCTGTGGGAACCAACGAGAGAGACGCTCTTCAGTCTCTACTACGGGGCTGAAGCTGTGGTCCCCGCTGAAGTGGGGTTACCCTGCCTGCAGGTCAAATATTTTGATCCGGCGACGAACTCTCAGAGACTTAGAGAATGCCTTGAACCTTCTCCCACAGGTTCAAGACGCAGCCCACCTAAGGACTGTAACCTACCAGCAGCGTATCGTACAGTACTACAACAAGCGGGTGAAGGCATGCCCGCTTGAGGTTGAGGATCTGGTCCTTCGGAGCGTAGAGGCCGTGCGAAAACCCACTAGTAGGAACAAACTCTCCCCTAGCTAGGAAGGGCCGTTCCTCGTCTTCGCAATCCTCCGGAGCAGAGCGAACAAACTACGCACCTAGAACGGCAAACTGGTCCTTCCGACCTGGAACGCTGCCAACCTGAGGAAATACTACCATTAACACAACGCTAGCCTAGGTAAGGCATACATGCATACCACGAAGAATGCTTGTACATGCATTGTGTTCCCATTTAATAAAATTGATCATTTCTGTTATGTTGTGTGCCCATTCATATGAGTGTTTGCATGCATGTCATTACAAAAATGAACCGACCTAGACTGCCCCTAAGTCTGGAGGACTGTCGTCCATCCGTAAAACTAAGCCTTGGCCTTACGCCGAGCGGCCCGATTATGGCCACCTTGAAACCTTGGCCTCGCGCCAAGTGACCCATTGGCGGTCTTGTCCGAGCCTCGACCAAGCGTCGAGCGGCCCAAAGGCAGCCACATCTGGACTTCGACTCCACATCGAAAGGGCCCAAAGCCGCCCGCTAACTCGGCCTTTTGTCAAGCGGCCCGAAAGTGGTCACCACTGAATTACAGCTTTACACAGTGGGGTCCGTTCGACCCAATGAGCCATGGTTCTGAACCAAATGACCCAGGTGGTCAAAACTAAAGGCGTGGAGGCTTTTGAAGCTTACCAACTTACGGCCAACAAAACCTTAGGGGGCAAGAATTGTAGACGTGCGGCGACCTTTTCCCAGAGAAGAGAGCACCCTCAATCTATGATGGTCGTGGGCTAGGACCTAGCATCGGGTGGCAACGACGCCCAGTTCAGGGGCAGAGAACTTAATGTAGGTACTATGTGCAAAAAGGCCTAGACTTGGAGTCCGAATGTTATGGCCTGAAAACCCAGCTGACCCTTGGTATAGCTCCACAGGGCTTGCGACGATGTCCACTCTATTGGATCGCGCTTCCCACTAAACGCACGAGATGCGACAACATCCTCCGATGGAGGACGAGTACAGCGCAAGAAGGCGTCGGATTGGGGCCTTGGCAACAATAGCTTTTACAAGCTTAGTTATTAAACTCGAGATACTATCTCTAAAACCACATCTGAAAGTGTTAAAGGCAACGGGAAAGAGTTCTACTCCTCATTCATTTGTACAATGCGTCTACAAGTAGCGGAGAAGGAAGAAAGCAACATAAACAAGTAAAGCTACTCCCGAGAATTTGATAGACCGCCCTCATCGAGGAAATTCCTTAGGTGAGACCTGTCAAGGACCCTGGAGTTGCCTAAGTGGAAAACACCTTCCAGAACGTCGGGAACCACTAGCGAAGCGATCCTACGGCACAGGCGGATGTTGTTCCAAAACTTGGATTCTATGACAAGGTTCACCTCCGAGGGAGTGAGTCGTGCCCTCAGATCCCTCGATAGACGGGAGTTGTCATCCTCAAGGACGGTGACCATCTCCTTTAGCTACGCAACCTCCTCCCTCAGGAGCCTGAATTCCTCCTACATTTGATCGTTCTCTCCTTGCAGCCGCTCGCTCTCCTAGTAGAGGAGAGCGACTTGGACTCTGATATGCTCGGCAATCTCCCACCTACGGTGGGAGTTCTCATGCAGTTGAGCTGTGAGCTCATCGAGAGAATCGGCCTCCTCCGGAACCTGTATGGGAAGGGAGAACATCAGAAATTCTCAAAGCTCCAGACTACAAATAAATGCTCGACTCAAGACAAGCATACCCGAGTGGAAGCTGTGTCTAGACGATAGGCATGATCTCCTGGTGTGGACAAGCTTGGGGGCTCCCCATGTTCCGCCGCGATCCCTGTGATGCTTGGATGGCTAGGAGCCACGGGAGGCGAAGGAATGCTTGGGGGCTCCGACCTTTGAACCGTGCCTGCAGCAGTGGTCTCCAAAGTCAACTCAACACCTAGTGGACTGTCCTCCTGCGCGGCTTCGACCTCCAACACCGCGGAGGCACCTCCTGAGCTCCAACCTCCAGAAACGGCCCAATTGGGGGCCCAGTAGGCTCTAAAGGTCCAGTGAGAACTGATGCTGGCTCTGTTGAGAGCGCTTCCTCCAACTCCCCAAGACTCAATGCGCCACCCTCCGCCGCTAGAGCACTCTCAACAATGATCTCCGGCGGCCTCGGATTGGTAAAGGAGCCTGCGGAAGACCTATCACTAGAATAAAGCTCCACCGTAGGAACACCGTACTCAGCCAATGCTACGGTGAAAATTGGAAAGGGTTCGGTAGCTTCCTCTCGTGGCTCAACGCTCGCCATTGCTTCCAGGACTGGACGCCGATCTCGCGTGGTGGACCATGCAGCCAACCTCTATGACCTCCGGGTGGAGGTACTGCCGGCCTCCCTCAGCCTCTTCAACGAAACCTCAACCTCCTCATCATCTGAGGACTACTCCAGCAGTGAGCAGCTCTCCTCAGTGTCCCCTCCTGACGACTCGGGGATCACGACATCCTCAGACTTCTTCTTAGAGAAGCTAGCAGCACCCCAACAAGACGAAGACCCCCACCTGGTGACCTCGAACATTGGGGGCGTTAGATAGTAGCCCTGGACAGAGAATGTTGCCATCTTTGATTTGATGGTGGCAACCAACTCTACCGTCTCCTTAGTGTCCTCTGAGGATGGCTTCCCGTGAAAGTACTTTGAGATGGGACCCCACTCGCGCGAGAGCTCTGAATCAGAAGGTTCTTGCAGGAAGAAGAAGCGCACCTTTCAGTTTTTAACCGAGTCGGGATTAGTCCCGTGGAAATGAAAACCGGTCCTCGGAGACATAGAGACCCAATCCTCCGGCTCTGTGAAACGAAAGACCACCCTCGCCGCTTTGGCATCGAACGCGCCGGTGTGAAGACGAGAGAAGACACAAAGAAAAACTAGGTAACGAACGACGTTGGGATGGAGCCTCGCCACAGGGACACCCAACGCCTCAAGCAGCGCATACAGAGTGCATGGCATGGGGTAACGAAGCTCTTCTCTCAGATGGTGCTCATAAATAGTCATGAAACCATCTGGGAGAGCGTTAGCCCTACCGGTAGAACCAGGTGCACGATAGACCCAATCACCAGGAATCCCGTCGTCCACCATCAGAGCGGCGATGGCACTCATTGTCAAGATGGAACCCATGTTAGCTACCCTATGGCGGCCTGACTTGGAGACCCGTGAGGAGGAAGGAGATTCTCTCTTCTTGTCCATCGCTCTCTTTCTTTCGCTAGGAGAAGAATTGCAGTATGAAAAGGCACAAAGAAGTAAGGGTTCGCTTGCGCACTACTTAAATAAACAATAGGATGCCAACGCGCGGGAAAACCCAAACAACGCCTCCACCGAGTAGCCATGCCACGAGCAAGCCCAGCAGGAGCGTCGCAAGTCTCGAAGAATGGCCAATCATGACCTCTTGTCAGATTGCGAATTGATATCGCCCCAATAAATCTCTGCTGTCACACCCGCATTTAATGTGGAATTCTCGTCACCAGGAATGACGGCGGCGGGACTCCCAAGACAGATGCACGAGAGAGAAGACAGATAGTTCAAATACAATAAATAATGGAAGATAAGCGGAGTAGTCAAGTGTTAGGCCTCATTATAATATTCATTAATGATTTCTTTTACAACGGCCTACGGCCGCAAGGTACAACTAATGACCCCCTTTGGGCCCAAATGGATCCGGAGCTGGATACTCTAACAGGTCCGTGCGTGTCAAGGCACCGGAGTTTTGAGAGTCCAGGATGCCGGTGCGGAAGTTTGGATCCTCCAGCGAGACTAGTCTTCGGCTGAGACGGATGTGGTCCTGGAAGTTCATTTTTTGTGCAGAACTGACCTCCTCCGACAAGAACCTCGACCTCAACTCAGTTCCGATCTGTGCGATCTCCCCTCAGAATTGCAGCCACGGCCGCTCAAGCTGCTCTGGGAGAGCCAGAATGCGAGCATGAGCCTGAACGTTAGTGCCAGCAAACCTAGACGCCCTCGCTTCTGACCCTGCCCACACTTCCTCGAAGTATACGACATGAGCCCTCAATTGCTCTATTTCTCTGACTGTAACATGCATCCTGGCCTTGACGCCTTCGACTGCCCGGGAAACTTGGCGAAGCAACGGATCCGCCCTCCTGGGTCTGCAACTCGAAGAGGAGGTGGACTTCCCTTCCCTCTCAAAGCTTGGAGGTGCCCTCAAAAATTGCATTGGACCCACAACGGTGGCCTCTGAATGACGCACCTGCACTGCCGTTGCGTTGGTCGCGGTCACTTTGGGGATCCCCGAGGCATGGGTCCCGGTCTCAGGCTCTTCGGAAGGAGATTCTAACCGAGATGATGAAGACGACCTCTCCATTAAAGTCGCAACAGAGGGAAACAAAGGGACCTCAAAAGCAGCGCGAAGCTTCATGCCGCCTGAGAACAAAGCAGGAGAGTACATGACTTTGGGGGGGGGGGAACTCGTGCGTTTAAATAAGCAAAGTTCACCCACTGAAACGGTGACGGTTTGAAGACGAAATGTGCCAAGAGAAAGCTAACGGACGACCTCCATGTGACAGATCCCTGAAACTCCGCACCTTTTCAAGGTGTATCATTATGGCACAGTGCCCCGAGATTTCTTATGCATTTAATGCACCAGGCGGCCAGACGGATGTGACAACCACCCATGGCGATCAAGCTTCCCTGACGTCACCCGCCAAGAATCTCTTCCCATCGCGTCCTCCCATAGACGGTCAGTATCGTGAATCAAGGGATAGGACCAGCGAGTCTAGCTGTGAGTGCCCAGAGACGCTCAGGTGCACGGAACATAGCGTGACACGATAAAAAAGGGGGGGAGCTGACCATGTGGATGGTCTGAAAAACAGTCTACAAGAAAAGACGCATACAACAATATGGTAGAACGAAAACAAAGGGCTACTTCTTTTATTAATCAAGGGTTTCTTTATAAAGTACGAGATCTGTAGCAGTAAAGGCACAAGAAATAAAAAAAAATACAACTCGAAACAGAAATCCCAAGGTGGCATCGCTGAATGATTTGGGCGCAACTAGGAACTGTAATCCATACCAGGTCACTCCGATGGCATCATCGGAATTCCGATGCACCCAAGCATAGGAGCGCCCGCGCTGGCCCTGCCCCAACAGTTGACTGTAGTCGACTAACGCGGTAGAACGAGCACCAACTAGGGAGACCTCGGCAGGGACACAGGAAGCGTGTGCTCCCCCTACAGAGGCTCCGTCCTTTGCCACCCCTCTAAAGAGAGCGGACGGTGGTCCAAGTGATATAGAGGCCATAAGCGACTCACCACACGGGTGATAAAGCCCCCCGGAATGGCTCCTTCGTGGTCCTACTGCACACTGGAAAACGTCGCTCCGTGGGGGGAGGCATGTGACGATGATAGAGTGGCCGAGCCACCCTCATTAGTATGAGTAGTCACCCACGGCGTGGGCATGAGGACGGTCTTCATCAAGAGATCCAGATTCCCAGTTAGGCCATCCGATTCCTTCATGGACTCCCACCGACGGTGGGACGAACCGTGGCTCTTGCATGGCGCCTCCAAAGTTAGCCAAGGGATGAACCACACTAATCGAAGGACCCTCCTATTTATGGTCAAGTTGGTGCCTTCTCAACACCTAATGGAACACGCTATCCCATGGACGTCTTTTATGGAACAGGAAGGACCTCGAATCCAACACCGCCTTAGGCATGCGAATCCTTCCATTCAAGGCACCGAATCACTGCGACGCCAGAAAAGCTTGTGCAACCGCCTGGGAAGGCGCGAAGTGGGAAGACGACAAACATTGACACGTCTCGAGGAAAACCCAGCTGTTGTGAGCTGAACCAAAAAGGACATGCTAGGCTGTGATCACAGATCGGCCCAGGCATAGGAGGCTAGTGTTGGGTCTAGTACGAAGGCCCAAAGGGACACAAAGCCCAACCCATGGAGCAACGGCCCAAACAAAGAGTCCAGTCTCGCGTTCCAGAGCGGCTTACGTGGCAGCCTATACTTGTAGCCAATGAACGACGTTTGCAGCCCATCAATGTAGCTGTTGGGCTACAGTGGTGGCACAGGGGAAACGAGCAAATGAGGAGAAAGTCAGCGCTGCCAACTGCGACTCGCGTTGTTGCCCGCAGTTCTTCAGCCAATCCCAGCGTTAGAGGTAGACCAAATGTGGCCTGAAGTGCCCGGTGGTCTATCTATCACCGCAAGGAGACAACCAACACATCGGCGACGGCAGACAACATTCAACGGCCGTCGAACCCCAGCACGGGGATTCTCGCACCCAAATCCCTAACTAGGGGGCTTATAAAATCCCCTCCTACAGAAAAAAGGATGAAAAAATCAGATCCTGGACAATCAGCTCTACTTCAAACCAATAGAGCTCAAAACCATCGGCCAGATCCAATTCTCTTAGCCTTCTCAGGAGACAAGAGTTAGCCACATTCTACGATGCATTTCGGGAGCCAAGCCTCCTATCACCCGTTCATTAAATCCCACCCACCTACATTCATACACTCCCCACGCATTTACAGCATATTTTTGCGCGCCTCTAAATGTGTGCCCCCCTTTTCGTTTATTGCGGGAGGTTGCTGACTTGAGCATCAGAGTGTTCGCGGTTGGAGAAATTTTGCCGAACCTTTGATATCTTATTTATTAGTTGTGTTGTGTAAATCTTAGATTAATAAAAATGGAGATCATATCCTCTCGCGACAGCTTCTCAACGATGGGGAATCCGAAGACTCCATAATCCGTACGACAACCGGGACTCGGGATGCAACATTGGTTTCAAATTTAACTAATACATACTTCTGCATTAAAATTGATTTCATTATAAATCAACATATTTTCTGAAAACATTAATTGGTTTCAAATTGAACTAACACATACTTCTGCATTAAAATTTATTTTATTATAAATCAAAATATTTTCAGCAAAATATATTTGGTATATGATGATCCAAATCTAATCTGTTGTACCATGGAATCTTATTTTTTTAAAAAAAAAAACCTTAATAAAAACCCTCTAAAATTCAGAATCAAAAGTAAAACCTTCTTAAAGTTTTGAGATAAAATCTTTTTTCGGAAAATTATTTTCTTAAAATTCATATCAAAAAGTGGATTTTCCTTTTTTAAAAAGAAAAAAAGAAAAAAAAACAAAGGCTGAAGATAATGCAAGGGCAAAGGGATGATAAGAGCCTATCACGTCCTTTTCTTCTTTCATGTCCAGTCCAGCCATCTTTCCCGGCGGGAACTACAACTCGAAATGGGTACGCGCTAAATGACGCTTCTTTGTCGATTTGCTGTAGGGGTGTTAAGTCGCTTGATCATTCCATTGGCATTTTAACTTTGCTGGCTTAATTAATGGTGGCTTAATTGCATCATATTTCTTGCAATTTAATTTCGACGCCTATAGTCTTCTTCGCTCGCTGTTTGAGTAATAATCTTTGTTCTCTGATTAGTACTTTGGATAATGCCCAGTCACATTGAGATGCAGAAGCAGGCAATCAGTTCATTAGTTCTGCTCTCAATTATGGAATTAGTGGTCGTCAAGTATTGATTGTGGGTAGCTTTAATCTCCTTTAAGTTCGATCAAAATGCTGCTTAATGTTATCAACTTCAGGCCATATTTGCTGATCATTAACTTGCAGAATTCCCTCAGTTGTGGGATATTTATATGCTGTTCTAAATTTTAATGGTGACGAAAATTTTTCTTTGGTGTTACTGTATGGAAATAGCACAGACGGTAGATATTGTCTATTTCTTGGTTGTTGATATGAATTTGATCATACTGGGAGATTTAACATGGTGTTGATGTTATTAACATATGGGCATGTTTTATAGTCATTTATGTATTGAATTCCATTTAGTTTGAAGTACTGAACAAAGCATCCTGGTTAATGACATTTAATAGGAATTAACCGATGGAGAAGGAACACAATTGTACTGGAGATTTGTCTCTTTTACCTTTATATGTTCCACTTCATCTTCCTTTTTATATCCCTGCATTTTAAGTATTATCCTATTGTGCCTCTTCGACGACACTAGCCTAGCATTTTCCCCCACTAGCCATGGCTCGGCCTAACATTTAGAGAGAGCACTATGGAACTTCGATGTTATATTCAAAGCTATTTGTATTATTTATTACATTATTTCACAAATTATTATGTCATGCTTTGACTACAAAGAGCCTTCGAGACTATCAGGTTCTTAACTTTCTGTTTTGTATTACATTACAGGATAGGATCACATTGCATTCTATGAACGATTAGATGTTAATAGTACCAAATCATACTCTGGCTGCTTCAGTTTCTTCTGAACTTCTACTGTGGATATTTCTATTTGCCTTCATGCAACCACATATTATTAAGATCTATAAGTTGTCATTAAATTTTGGCAACATCTCCGAAGGACACTTTGATCATAAAACATTCTCTATAGTTCATGGACTACTTCCTGGTAAAAGCTGCAGCTCACCATGCATTGTGAGGGCAAGAATACCTTCCATTTTTAGAAACTTGGATTTGGAGTTCAAAAGAATTGGATTCACAATCAACAATGTGGTGATCAGAGCTCTTGCTGACAAAAGTTTAGGAGATTCAGTTGATGAAGAAGATGATGATGATCTCTGTCCTGTGGACTGTGTCCAAGAATTCAAGACCGATGAGGAGTTCTTAAGCATTCTCGAGAAAGCCAAGAAGACTAATTCTTTGGTTGTCGTAGATTTCTATCGCACTTCTTGTGGAAGTTGCAAGTACATTGAGCGAGCATTTTCGAAACTGTGCAAGGGATCTGGTGATGAAGAAGCCCCAGTCATCTTCTTAAAGCATAATGTGAGCATCCCTCTAATTTCAAGAGATATTTAAGCGACAAGAGATCTTGGAATAGTACAGGACATGAATATCTTCTGTGCCTACTCTCTTGGATATTAAAAACAAAATTTGATAATGTACTGTTTTCTGATGCGCATAATGCTATTCTTTATAGTGTCCATCTCCAACTTGAATAGAGTATAGAGTGGAATAACAGCTAACATGTCGATATAATATGTCGTCATATCGAAAATATATCATGATATATCGGCTAATATTTTTCTATAGGTTTCGTTCTACAAAAAAATTACGTTCCAATACTTTATGTATTGCCAGTTACAACCAATGTCGATATTTTTGCCTATGATGTGGAAGGTATAGTTAATCATGGAGCCAGTTACTGAAAAATTGAGGATGCTTTATTAGGAGCATGCAATGAATATGTTCACGGAATCACAGTGGATATCATGTATTTTAATGGCTGATTCCATGCAACACAGGTTATGGACGAGTATGATGAGCAGTCTGAGGTTGCTGAGAGGCTAAGAATAAGGGTATGTATACATCTCTGGTTATGTCTTCTAGTCTAAACCATTTGCATCACTGTAGATATGCAACATTTGATTGTAGGTTCTCATGTTGACTGGAAACAATCTTTGAAAATCGGCCAAAATTTGGCAAATATGTCGACCAATATAAGTGATTTATCAGCTAATCTGGTCTTATTAGTTTATAAGTTTTAAAAATAATTTTCTTTCGATATATCTGTTATTGATACATATTGTTCGATACTGATATAGCTACGACCGATACCAATACCAATATTTTCATCCATGGTCGGTTAGCATTTGATTGCCGTGGCCACAAATGAGATTTTAAAAGACTAGAATCCTTACCTGAAAGGGAGTCTGATGATAGCTGGTGCAGGTGGTGCCTCTCTTCCATTTCTATAAAGATGGGGTTCTGCTGGAAGCATTTCCAACCAGAGACAAAGAGAAGATAATTGAAGCTATTCATAAGTACACATCTTGAGATGTTTTAAGTTACTTGTTTACAATGCAATACTTTGTATTGTGTATAATGAATTCATAGCTGAACTGCTTTCACTGTATAAATATCAATCGTTATATAAATATCAAACGGAGCTAGAGTCCTTTTTTTTCTTTTTTTCTTTTTCCAAATTGTCAATGTATCTCTTGTTCCTTTTTCTCCATACATCTGATTTACGAGTCTAGAAATTACTAAGCATTTGTTTGTTAGGGCTTCAGAATATGAGCGACAATAGAAGGAAAGATAAATACACAATAAAATATCAGATTTATTTGAAAAAATTTAGAACAAATGAACTATTGACAAAAGAGGAGAAATTTTACTATTTTTAAAATAAGGGATACAAAGAGATAGTTTGCATGTATTAAAAAAACTCTTGCTCATACTCTAAAAAAACATAACAAAGTATCTATACCCATGCGAGGCCTATTAAGCTGCTGTCACGGGCTTACTTGCAACCAGCCATCGGAATTTTTACAAAACTGTCACAAGCAGCTAACTCATGATCGTCTCACAGAACTCTTTTGCAGCGAGAAATCAGTAAAACTTTACATTGTTAAGTTTTTAGGTCGGTCTTCAGATGGACCAGTCACATAAAATGATCTGAGGTCACATTTCATAGGTCTATTACAAACGGCATGGGAAGGCTAATGCACCATTTGACATATTTGACTAAAGCCCAGCCTCATGTAGCATTAGCTGAAGCTGCAAGGTGCCTGCATCAAATCTTGAAAGGTGCCTGCATCAAACCTTGAAGGTGCTGATATGATGTTTTTAATCTCATGACATTGGGGTTATTATATGATCTTTTTTAAGTGTTAGTTTCCCTTATTTTTTTAACTATTTAAATCATTTATGATTGACAAATATAAATATTGAGATAATATTGAGAGGGATGAATAAGATA
>JAODPA010010324.1:0-39118 GCA_025585075.1 Nepenthes mirabilis | reverse complement strand
TACCTCTCTCTCTTCCTATCTTCTGCCGCTTTCTATGGTCGAAGCATCGGATGTGTATGCATCCCTCATCGTATCCCTCCTCTCCCAGGTAGCTTGAACCTTCCGTTTTCTGAATCAATATTCTTTTCGTTATTTTCGCGTTCGTCGCCAGCGCTTTCGCTTTTTTTTTTTTTTTTCTCTGATTTATTGTTTTTGGAGATTTTGTCTTCACTGTTTTCTCAGTTTCTCGAAGTAGAGAAGTCGAGATAAAATGGCTGCCTTACGACCGAGTTTACCGTCCAGGCTACGGCAGCTCTTTTCAAGCGAGGGATCCTTCGGTCCTTCTCTCCAACTTGACTCTGAGCCCGTAAGTGCTAGCTTATTGACTGATTTGAAATTCTCTTTGCTGTTGATCGGGATGGTCTCCCTATTCTACTGTTTGCTATTGGATTAGGGTTTAGGAGAACCAATGACTCGTTGCTTGGTAGTTTTTTTTTCCCGCATCGTCTTCTGATATATGGGTTTTGCTTGTTAGATTCAGGAATAGAGTTTTAAGGGTATGTTAGAATTTGACTTGTTTTCCGAAGCTCCCTAGTTTGGAATGATAAATATTGATTCAAATGCTTGGTGATGGAGGATTACTATTGCAAAGTGTATTACCCATGACAGACGCCGAAGAGAGTTGAATTATATTTCTATTATGGGCTCATTAAGAACTAACCGGTGCAGCTGTTTTTTCCTGCTCAAACCTATATGACTGTGTCAAGTGTTTGTGAGTATCCGTTAGGAAGAACGCTGCGGGGCTAGTCATTGCAAGCCCAGCTGAGGCCTGACAGTATCAGCCAGAATCTTTTGTTACCTTGTAGATGTTCAACGTTTTGTTTGAAAACTTCTCCTACAGACAAATAAAAAGACAATAAGGTGGTCAATGCTGCTCGTAAAACTTAGTTATACCTTTGGTGTGAAATAGTGTTGCGATGTGTTTTTTTGTTTTATTTTCCCTACTGAAACACCCCAATAAGAGGGGGGAAATATTTTCCAGTTATGTCCACACTTTTGCTGTGCTGAATGGGCTTTGAAGACTCTGCATTCCCCAGGTTCTAGCCTTATAGTTATCAAATCAATATATGATGGGATGACAGCTTGTTTAAACTTATGGTGTTCTAAGGGGCAAGGTAACCTGAAACTTAAGACTACTTGCGTAAATTTATTCTGCTTTAAGAGGGAAGGTACCCTAAAAAAGTCAAGTAAAAAGGTTTGAGAGAGTTGGAATCGTTTCTTGCACATTTTCCGTTTACTTCCGGTTGAGGAACAAGAAGATAGCTTATCAGTTGATACTAAGAGGGTTTTTGTGCATATACACTAAAAATACTTTAAAAGACAGCTTATAATGTAAGAAATCATTCATGAAACGATTTAAAAGGCTCTAATTTCAAGCAGAGCCATAGAAGACTATCTAAATTGAGCAATCCTGCTCAAAATTGCAAAAGTTATAAGTGCTTGTAATAGAATTCTAACTAATTGACTATCTAAATTGCGCGGATTGCTCAAAAGAGGAACAAAGAGAGGAGTTTGTGATATTGATTCTACTAGATAAGTGTATCCTACAAATTACGTGCACAGGTTGTTTAGTATTTGTGTTTTCTTTAGAGCTTCTTGAGTGATTACGATGTTACAAAGAAGGATGCTTGTTAACTTGTCATATGTCAAGAAATATGGCAATTTGGACTAAGGTTTTGAGCATTTAGCAAATAAGGTTAGCTGCTTATGCTAGCAAATCTCTTATGTTTCATCACTTAAAAGCACTTTTTGTCAGCCCTGTTATTTTTGAGAAACTCTTTTTTACTTTTTGTCCATCTCTTCTGAAATAATTTCTTTCTTATCTCAAGTAAACACTTTCATATGGCCATGACTTATTTTTTAGCACTAGTACACTCTAGACTTATTTTTCAGCATGAGTAAGCACCTCTATTAGTTAGGATGGAGGGAGGATTGAGTTGTATTAAGAAATATTTTCTGACCCTACAAGTGGGGTGTTGGCCCAAATTCTACATGAGAAGTAAGGCAGATAATGGCAATGCTTGAAGCCTTTTAGGTATGATGGGTTTGGTATTACTCACCTCTAGTGAAAGAAAATTAATTACTATTAACCTGGTGCAATCTTGGTCAAGGTATAATATTGGCAAAGTGGGACGGCTGATTTCTCCTCCTTTTGAAGAGAGATCTCCTTAGAAACCTTCATAATTTTGTTATAATTGATTTTTCATTTTTAATGGGATTACTACCTTTCAAGCATGTATTTCCTTCCTTCCTCTATTTTACTATCTCAGACTAATAGGGAGGGAAGTTTTGAAGTACTCATCTTATAAAGGCTTCCCAAGATGGCCCTTCTCTAGTTCTCACCAGCTTGGGTCGCCCTATGCCACAGTATGCCTTTAGCCTTTGGGGACTATCCCTTAGACTAATACAAAGTGTAACTTGTCCTGAATGTACACCGAGTATAGTAACCTCTGGCCTAACACCTATATACACTATGGGACCCTTTGGCCCACACTTGACTATGTCCATTCTGCTTAGGCTCCGTGGAGATCCTAGGCTACTCACTCGACATGCCTTAAAGCTCAACCCTTATCACAGGTGGCTTACTTAGGCATTATCAAGTGCCTGAACACTATACAACACTTGAGGTGGTGGAGTGCTTGGCACTACGGTTCCCCCATAGAGGATTTTAATCATTTTAGGAGTTTTAGGAGTAGACAATGAAAATCCGCAACTTTCACTATGGCATGTCTCCATCAACCGTTTGTTGCCTGGTTCCGAATTTGTTTCAGCTGAATGTTCTCACTATGACACACTTCACTCCCTTATGTGCCCCGGAAAAAAAATCTCTTTGACACTTAATTAACTATCCATCAGTGCATACACCAACATCATCAATGGCCATGCCTATGGTGTCGCAACAGTCTTGACATTTTTGTGACTTCCCATGGCATTGACATCCATCCAATGATGCATCAAAGTTGACATATTAAAGCAACAAGCACATGCCCTAGTGCTCTTTCAGATACCCCTGACAAACACAACTCCGCAAGTGTCATGAACTGTGACACTACTTGTGCACTGTGGCACCTTGCATCTCCTTGCTAGGGCTTGCCTGTATTGGAAGACAAAATTGATACTAATTCGAATTTGTCATGTGACATATGTATGCACCATCAAGTTGTCAACAATTTGGGTTACTTCTTGCTGTAGGGAATATTATAATTAATTTTGCCACTCGAATGCACTATATTTTGTTTGTCTTGACTTGCAGCCTCCTAAAGTCAAAGCATTCATCGACAAGGTTATCCAAAGTCCATTACAAGATATAGCAATTCCCCTTTCCGGTTTCCGGTGGGAGTATAATAAGGTAGTGGCTGTATTACAGTAGCATATGTTTTAGCTGCATGCTATTTCATCCCTCTGCTCACTTTGTTATTGTTGTTTTTTCCCCTGTTTTTGGTTTTTCTTCCAGGGGAATTTCCATCACTGGAGGCCACTGTTTCATCACTTGGATTCATACTTCAAGACATACTTGTCTTATAGGGATGACCTCCTCCTCTCTGATAACATGGTGGAAAATGATCCATTTCCCAAGCATGCAGTTATGCAGATCTTACGGGTGATGCAAATAATTTTGGAGAACTGTCATAATAAAAGTTCATTTGATTGCTTAGAGGTATGCTGGAGAGGAAGATTTTGATCAATTTTTTTAATACTAAGTCATTGTTGTAGCCATTAGGACTTGTTTTCCCATTGTTTTCCTTGTTGTGTAAGCATCTGAAATACAGCTTTAAACTCAAACATGTCCTTGTTTTATTTATGTTTATTTTTAAATTTGGCCAGCATTTCAAGCTCCTGCTTGCATCAACAGATCCTGAGGTTATTTTGGCAACATTAGAGACTCTTTCTGCTCTGGTGAAAATACCTCCCTCAAAGCTGCATGTGAGTGGGAAGCTAATTGGACTTGGCTCCATCAATAGTTGTCTTCTGTCTCTAGCACAGGGGTGGGGAAGCAAGGAGGAGGGGTTGGGTTTGCATTCATGTGTTGTGGCTAATGAAAAAAGTCAAGAAGAGGGACTATCTTTGTTTCCATCAGATTTGCAGGAAAGTGATGAAAAGTCTCAATATCGTTTAGGGTCTACACTGTATTTTGAATTGCATGGAGTTGGTACCCACAGAAGTGGGGAAAACAGTAGCATTGCAGAATCTTCTAGTTTGACCGTTATACAAATTCCAGATTTGCATTTACGGAATGAGGAAGATCTGCAGCTTATGAAGCAGTGCATTGACCAATATGGCGTACCTATTGAGCAGAGATTCTCATTGCTGACAAGAATTAGATATGCACATGCTTTCCGGTCTCCCAAAACAGGCAGATTGTACAGTAGAATTTGCCTTCTTGCCTTTATCGTGCTTGTGCAGTCTAATGATGCTAACGATGAGCTTGTTTCCTTCTTTGCTAATGAGCCGGAATATACGAATGAGCTTATAAAAATTGTTCGCTCTGAAGAATCAGTTTCTGGAATCATTAGAACACTTGCTATGCTTGCATTGGGTGCTCAGTTGGCTGCATACTCGGCATCTCATGACCGAGGTCGAATATTGAGTGGATCGAGTGTTAATTTTGCTGGGGGAAACCGGATGATACTCCTGAATGTGCTTCAAAAGGCAATTATGTCCCTTAACAATTCTAGTGATCCATCATCTCTGGCCTTTATTGAGGCTCTTCTGCAGTTCTATCTTCTCCATGTCATATCTTCCTCGAGTTCAGGGAGTATTATCAGGGGCTCAGGAATGGTTCCAATCTTTTTACCTCTTCTGGAGGATTCTGATCCTCGTCACATGCACCTTGTCTGTTATGCTGTGAAAACTCTTCAGAAGCTCATGGATTACAGTAATGCAGCTGTGACTCTTTTTAAAGATTTGGGTGGAGTGGAGCTTTTGGCATGCAGGCTTCAGATTGAAGTACAAAGAGTAATAAGTTTGACTGGATCAAATGATAAGTCAGTGTTCCTCGGTGAGTGCACTAGTGATGGTCATTTCTACACCCAGAAGAGGCTTATCAGGGCTTTGTTGAAGGCCCTTGGATCAGCTACTTATGCTCCTACAAACTCCAGTAGATCTCAGAGTTCTAATGACAGTTCTTTGCCTGCCACTCTGTCATTGATATTTGGTAATGTTGGTAAATTTGGAGGGGACATTTATTGCTCAGCTGTCACCGTTATGAGTGAAATTCTTCACAAAGACCCTACCTGTTTTCCTGTTTTGCATGAGTTGGGTCTTCCAGATGCATTTTTATCTTCAGTGGTTGCCGGAATACTTCCTTCCTCCAAGGCCCTCACATGTGTTCCAAGTGGACTTGGTGCAATTTGCCTCAATACAAAGGGTTTGGAAGCAGTCAAAGAAGCTTTTGCTTTGCGTTTCCTTGTTGACATATTTACCACCAAGAAGTATATATTTGCTATGAATGAAGGTATTGTTCCTTTGGCAAATGCTGTGGAAGAGCTTTTGCGCCATGCTACTTCCCTAAGAAGCTCTGGTGTTGATGTGATCATTGAAATTATCAATAAACTTGCTTCTCTAGGAGATGGAATGTCTTCTGGGTTCACAGAGAAGGTTTACGGGAGTGTGGCTATGGAAATGGATTCTGGTGAGCGAGGAAGTGAAAGCAGTTCCACTCTGAGTAGTGCAACAGACTCAGCTGTGGAGGGTATGACAGACGAACAATTTATACATTTAAGCATCTTCCATGTGATGGTATTGGTTCATAGGACAATGGAAAACTCTGAAACATGTCGGCTGTTTGTGGAGAGATCTGGAATTGATGCTTCGCTGAAGCTCTTGTTGCGGCCCAGTATTGCCCAGTCATCAGAAGGAATGGCTATTGCTCTGTACAGTACTATGGTTTTTAAGGGTTTTACTCAGCATCACTCAGCTCCACTAGCACGGGCTTTTTGCTCCTCTCTTAGGGACTATTTGAAGAAAGCTTTGACTGGATTTAATGTGGTGTCTGGTTCCTTTTTGTTGGATCCTAGGACGAAACCAGATGGAGAAATTTTCTCTTCCCTGTTCCTTGTTGAATTCCTCCTCTTTCTGGCTGCATCAAAGGATAACCGCTGGGTTACCGCATTGCTTACAGAATTTGGTGGTGATAGCAAGGATGTTTTGGTAGATATTGGTTGTGTCCACCGTGAGATTTTATGGCAGATTGCTCTCCTTGAAGATGCAAAAGTTGAGGCTGAAGATGACACTTCTGTTTCATCAGCAGAGTCACCACAACTGGCATCAAGTGCCAGTGAAACAGAAGAGCAGAGATTTAGTTCCTTTAGACAATTTATTGATCCATTACTGAGGAGGAGGATGTCAGGGTGGAGTGTGGAGTCTCAGTTTTTCGATCTCATTAACCTTCACAGAGATCTTGGCCGTGCTTCTGGAGTTCAACTCAGACATAGTTCTGACAGTTCGAACCGGCGGCTTGGAAATAGCCATCAGTTGCATCAGTCACCTAGTTTGGATGCCACTGGGGGTACCAAGAGGGAAGAGGACAAGCAGAGAACATATTATACTTGTTGTGACATGGTGAGGTCGCTCTCATTTCATGTTACACATCTATTTCAAGAATTAGGGAAAGCAATGTTGCTACCTTCTCGCCGCCGGGATGATACTCTCAACGTATCTCCCTCTTCAAAATCAGTGGTGTCCACTTTTGCCTCCATTGCCCTGGAACACATGAACTTTGGGGGTCACGCAAGTTCTTCTGGATCAGAGGTATCTGTGTCAAGCAAGTGCCGTTACTTTGGAAAGGTTATTGATTTCATTGATGGCATATTAATGGACAGACATGATTCCTGTAATCCTGTTCTATTAAACTGCTTATATGGGCAAGGGGTTATACAGTTAGTTTTGACTACATTTGAAGCTACCAGCCAGTTGCTATTTGCTGTTAATAGGACTCCTGCATCACCTATGGAGACCGATGATGGAAATTTGAAGCAGGATGAAGAGGAACACACTGAGCATTCTTGGATATATGGTCCTTTGGCTAGTTATGGTAAGCTTATGGATCATTTGGTGACATCCTCATACATATTATCTCCCTTTACAAAGCATTTGCTTGTGCAACCTATATCAAATGGGCATATTAAATTCCCTCAAGATGCTGAGACTTTAGTGAAAGTTCTGCAATCCATGGTGTTGAAGGCTGTGCTTCCAGTGTGGACCCACACACAGTTTGTCGATTGCAGTTATGATTTCATCACGAAAATTATCTCTATCATTCGACATATTTATTCTGGTGTTGAAGTGAAAAATGATAATAGTACCAGCAGCACCCGTAGTTCAGGTCCTCCTCCAAATGAATCATCAATTTCAACAATTGTTGAAATGGGATTTTCAAGGTCTAGGGCAGAGGAAGCTCTGAGGCAAGTTGGAGCTAATAGTGTGGAGTTGGCTATGGATTGGCTGTTCTCGCATCCGGAGGAAGCCCAAGAAGATGATGAATTATCTCGTGCGCTTGCTATGTCTCTTGGAAATTCTGGATCAGACTTGAAAGAAGAAGCTGCGAATGAAAATTGCCGGCATTTTGAAGAAGAAATGGCCCAACTTCCTCCTATGGATGAATTGTTGTCAACTTGTGTGAAACTTCTGCAGATGAAGGAATCTCTTGCCTTTCCGGTTCGGAACCTACTTTTGACAATGTGCTCTGAAAATGGTGGTCTAGCTAGATCTAATGTTATTTCATTTATCATTGACCAGATGAAGCGCTTTAGTTCAGTTACTGACAGTGGAAATAGTAATATTCTTTCTGCTCTGTTTCATGTGATTGCTTTAATTCTACATGAAGATGCTGCATCCCGAGAATTTGCCCTCAAGGGCAGTTTCATAGAACTTGCCTCAGATCTGCTATGGCAGTGGGATCTTGCATCATCTGATGGGAAGAAAGCACATTTCCCAAAATGGGTGACAACCGCTTTTCTTGCCCTTGATTGCCTCTTAAAAGTGGACCAAAAACTCAGCTCTGAGGTTGTAGAGCTATTGAAGAAGTCTGATAGCGGCCGACAGGCATCAATCGTTATTGACGAGGAGAGACAAAATAAGCCACAGTCAACACTGGAATCATCGTGCCAACATATAGATTTGAACCAAGAGAAGAGACTCATTGAGGTTGCCTGTAATTGTATAAGGAAGCAACTCCCTGCGGAGACTATGCATGCTGCTCTGCAGCTATGTGCAACTATCACCAGAACTCATCCTGTCGCCATTACTTTTCTTGAAGCTGGGGGTCTACCTTTGCTTCTCAATCTACCAACAAACAGTCTTTTCTCTGGATTTGACAATATTGCTGCTACTATAATTCGTCATATTCTTGAAGATCCCCAGACTCTCCAACAAGCTATGGAATCCGAGATAAGGCACAATGTTGTGGTTGCAACTAACAGACATTCTAGTGGAAGGCTTACTCCTCGTAATTTCCTGTTGAATTTGTCTTCTGTGATTTCACGTGACCCTGTGGTTTTCATGCGGGCTGCTCAGTCTGTGTGTCAAGTGGAGATGGTTGGTGACAGACCATACATTGTCTTGCTGAAAGACCGTGAAAAAGACAAATGCAAAGAGAGAGAAAAGGAGAGAGAAAAAGCAGCTGAAAAAGACAAAGGGCAGTCTGCAGATGGGAAGTCTGCTTCTGCTAATGTAGTACCTTTGGGTTCAGGTGGTGGGCACGGAAAACTTCAGGACCCTAATAGCAAAAATTCCAAGTCACATCGTAAACCTCCTCCTAGCTTCATAAATGTAGTTGAACATCTCTTGGATTCAGTAATCACATTTGAACCTCCCTTCAAAGATGAAGCTGTCACCAGTGGGATCTCTGGCACACAGTCAGTTGCTGATATGGACATTGATATTGCTGCAAGTAAGGGGAAAGGTAAGGCTGTTGCCAGTGTGTTGGAAGAAAGCAAAGATAATAGCCGGGATGGTTCTGCCTTGATGGCCAAGATTGTGTTTATTCTAAAGCTTCTCACAGAAATTCTGATGACACATGCTGCCTCTGTTCACATTTTGTTACGAAGGGATGCCGAAGTGAGTAGTTGGAGGGGTCCTCCACAGCGAGGTCCTTCGGGATGTTGCTCAGGTGGAATATTCCACCATATTCTGCACAAATTTGTTCCGTTTTCAAGGAACTCCAAGAAGGAGAAGAAATTAGATGGAGATTGGAAGCATAAACTCGCAACGGGGGCTGCTCAATTTTTGGTGGCATCTTGTGTACGCTCTGCAGAGGCAAGGAGACGAGTCTTCACAGAGATTAATTCTGTTCTCAATGACTTTGTTGAATCAGCCGATGGTTTCAAGTCGGCAGGCAGTGATATACAGTCGTTTATTGACCTGCTCAACGATGTGCTGGGTGCGCGATCGCCAACAGGTTCAAATATCTCAGCTGAAGCATCTTCTACATTTGTAGATGTTGGTTTGGTTAGGTTTCTGACACGGACTCTCCAAGTTCTGGATCTGGACCACACAGACTCATCCAAGGCTGTGACAGGGATTATCAAGGCATTGGAAGTGGTTACCAAGGAGCATGCTCATTCTGGTGGTAATAATTCTGGGAAGGGTGATAGTTTAACCAAACCATCTGGTCATGATCAGCATGAACGAATTGATGACGGTGGTGATGTGACCCAATCCATGGAAGCTGTATCTCAAGAAAATAACACTTCTGCAGCTGCTAATCGCACTGAATCTTTTAGTACAGTTCAGACCTTTGGTGGATCTGAGGCTGTGACAGATGATATGGAACATGACCAGGATCTTGATGGAGGTTTTGCTCCCTCTAATGGAGATGACTATATGCATGACACTCCAGAGGATGCAAGCGGCCTTGAGAATAGTGTTGATGTTGTTGGAATAAGATTTGGAATCCAACCCAGCAGACAAGATAATCTTGTTGATGAAGATGATGATGAGGAGATGTCTGGTGATGATGGAGATGAAGATGAAGATGAGGAGGATGAACACGAGCACAATGATCTGGAAGAAGATGAAGATCATCATCTTCCACATCCTGACACTGATCAGGATGATCACGAGATCGATGAGGACGAGTTTGATGAAGAGGTGTTGGAGGAAGATGAAGAGGATGATGAGGATGACGAAGATGGTGTTATACTCCGGCTGGAGGAGGGCATTAATGGAATTAATGTATTCGATCATATTGAGGTTTTTGGTAGAGATCATAGTTTCCCAAATGAAACTTTGCATGTGATGCCGGTCGAAGTTTTTGGCTCTAGACGACAAAGCCGTTCCACATCCATCTACAATCTTCTTGGTAGAAATGGTGATAATCCTCCTGCTCCTTTGCATCCGCTCTTAGTTGAATCACATACTTCCCCATCTTCAGCTCCTCCTAGATCTTCAGGTGAGTTGGTCTGGTGACTTTGATAAGCTTTGCATTTTTCATATTTTTATTCTGTCCTGAAGCAAATTTTCCTGATTTATGACAAGTTATTTTCTGGTCATATTCCTCTCTAATTATATTCTGACAGATGGTGCTTTGTTTTGTTGACTTTCCCAGAAAATGCCCGTGATATAATATTTTCTGATAGGAACTTGGAAAGTGCATCATCACGGCTCGATACCATTTTCCGCTCTTTGAGAAATGTACGCCAGGGACACCAGTTTGGTTTATGGCTTGATGATAACCAGCAAAGCACTGGATCAAGTGCACCCGTAGTGCCCCAAGGCCTGGAAGATTTCCTTGTATCTCACTTGAGGTTGCCTAGCCCTGAGAAAACATCTGATCAGAACAAAACAACGCCGGACTCTCAGGATAAAAGTAATGCTGGTCTGTTACCAGAATCAGAAACAATCACAAGACAAGAAAATGCTGCTGAAATCAATGCTAATAATCAAAGTGATCATGGGTCTACCCCATCACCTGCTGCAATGGATGGCTCCAGTAATACTGAAAACAGGCCGGGAGCAAGCCTAGCTCTATTAGGAACTGATGCATCAAATTTGCAGTCACAAGATGTTGATATGCAGTTTGAACAAAATGATGCCACTGTTCGGGATGTTGAAGCAGTAAGCCAAGAAAGTGGTGGAAGTGGAGCAACACTGGGGGAGAGTCTCCGAAGCTTAGATGTTGAAATTGGGAGCGCTGATGGGCATGATGATGGTGGAGACAGGCAAGGTTCTGCTGATAGAATACCTTGGGGTGAGCCACAAGGGACTCGAACAAGAAGGACGAGTGTGTCCTTTGGGGGCTCTACTTCTATTGGCGGGAGGGAGACATCCCTCCACAGTGTTAGTGAGGTTGCAGAAAATCCTAGCCAAGAGGCTGATGATCAAGGTGCCCCAGCAGAGGGGCAGCAGAACAATAATGATGCTGAGTCTGGGTCCATTGATCCTGCCTTCCTCGATGCCCTTCCGGAGGAGTTGCGAGCTGAAGTTCTCTCAGCTCAGCAGGGTCAGGTTGTGCAGCCATCAAATGCTGAACAACAGAACACTGGAGATATTGATCCTGAATTTCTTGCAGCCCTTCCCTCAGATATTCGAGCTGAAGTTCTGGCGCAGCAGCAAGCACAGAGGCTACACCAATCTCAGGAATTGGAAGGACAACCAGTTGAAATGGATACTGTGTCAATAATTGCTACATTTCCTTCTGATCTGAGAGAAGAGGTATGGGACAGAATTCTGGAAAAGTTTGATGTAGTTTTGTGCAGTCTTCATTTTAATAGACCAACTATCTTTATAATTTCAGGTCCTGTTAACTTCATCTGATGCTGTTCTTGCTAATCTTACACCTGCTCTTGTTGCTGAGGCAAATATGCTGCGGGAAAGGTTCGCACATCGCTACCGTAATCGCACTCTATTTGGCATGCACCCAAGAAGCAGAAGAGGTGAGTCTTCTCGATTGGGTGAAGGATCAAACTTGGACAGGGCTGGTGGAAGTATTGCTTCCCGAAGGTCTGTCAGTAATAAGCTGCTTGAAGCTGGCGGTACTCCATTGGTTGATAAAGATGCTTTGAAGGGCATGATTCGGTTGCTTCGCATAGTTCAGGTCAGTCATTGTACATAAGAACATCTTTATGGTACATTTCTTATGCTGATTTATTATTGGAAATTATTTTGCAGCCACTGTATAAAGGCCAACTCCAGAGACTTCTGTTAAATCTTTGTGCTCATAGCGAAACCAGAACTTCTCTTGTTAAAATTTTGATGGAAATGCTAATGCTTGACATACGCAAGCCCTTCAATCAGAATTCTGCTGAGCCTTCATATCGGCTATATGGTTGCCAGAGTCATGTCATGTATTCTCGTCCTCAATTGTTCGATGGTAAGGCATGGGTTTGTGTGCTTATATGTTATTTGTGTCTGCGTACATGTACATGCACTTACTCCCTCCTGGTGGTGAACATTATTGCCTTTGTATCATTTGGCTCTATTTGCATTTGAGCTCATAATTTTGGTAAATCATGACAGATAATAAATTAATGCAATAGTATCCTGTGCTTAGAACTTGGGATTTTGGATATTACCAACATGCTACCATCCCCATTGAGAGATTTTTAGTGAGCATATAAAACTTATAAGATCTTCTAGATGTCGTTTTTTTCCCCCAAATTGCTTTTCATTGTCAGAGTAGTCCTACATATTGTGACGATGGCTGTCAACCTAGGTTGTATTATGAGTTGCAAGGTCCATCATGGGATGGTCTGACATCTTGCTCCTTTGTGATAATTATGACAATGTGATGTAGTGCACCTAACAAATATCTCTTTTGTCTTCATGCCTCAATCCAACTCAAAGGTAAAGAATATTGTTTAACTTTATGCATTTGAAAATGCACGTGTTTGTGGTATTGTGATAGAATTTCTGGTCTTCTAGCCAATTATCTTTGTTTGATGTGGTCATCTTGCATTTTTGTATGGAATGAGGTATGAGAATTGGGAAGTGCTACAGAAATTTTTACTCTTTTAGCTTGGGCTAGCAGCTGGAATGCCTGAATCTGTGTGACTTCCAAAGCAAAATTTGGTTTCAAACTTGCTCTTTTGCTTTAAATTTGAATGCCGGTGAACTGAACAGTATGTCTCAATCTGCATCTTTATATTGAATTTGTGGTGTTTTTTGATTAACTAGGTTAAATGTACGGCCCAAAGTGAAAAGGCACAAAATGAATGCTGGGAGTATGGCACAGCGCTATTACAATGCACTATTCCTTGAATGAATTATGATTTGATCCATCCTTCCTGATTAAGGAACTCCAACGGTTTGGAGTGCTATATTCAGCATTCCAACCATGCATTCAGGAAGATATAGTGATTTCATTGCCATTGTCATATATGCCTGATGCAAATAACTGGATTGCAAGATAATAAGTCAATCATATAAGAAAAAAAGGAACCAAAAAGCAAAGTCTTCTAATATTATCATTCATCTTCAACCTTAAGATATTTCATTCAGCTGTTAGTTGCATCTTATAAATAATATTGTGTTGAAAGACTTCAATGTTCCATTTCCTTACTCTTCCACACATCCAAATGTTCCATGAGTAACTTTGATTTGGAGGACATGCTTTTTTCTTGGATGTGTAATTTCCTAAAATGGAAGAAATGTGTTTCTTGTGACAAGTTAACTGCTGCTCAATATATTCTCTCATTTTAGGAGTCCCTCCCTTGGTTTCCCGGCGCGTTCTTGAAACATTGACCTACTTGGCAAGGAATCATCCTGCTGTGGCAAAGATTTTGGTTGAGTTCAGACTGCCTGTTGAACTGTATGATGAATCTGAGAATTTACAGCATGCCCATGGTAAAGCCTTGATGGTGGTTGAAGATGAGTATGTCAAAAGAAGGCAACATCAGGAAGAGAAACTATCCATTGCATTGCTATTGCATCTATTAAACCAACCACTTTACCTGAGAAGCATAGCACACCTAGAACAGGTAAATGTACATTTGCTGTGTTGTAGATTAGTCCTTTATTCTCTTGTTATCAGATTATATCCAGCTCTGACTTTACTACCTTTTCTTTTTCTCCTAGCTTCTGAACTTATTGGAGGTTATCATTGACCATGCTGAAAGCAAGTCTGGTTCATCCAGTGGATCTGGGTTGTCTACTAATGAACAGCAATCAGGGCCCCAGATGGAAACAGATGCTGAGATGAATTCTGACTCAGGGCCCATTTCTTCTCAGATTGATGCAGCTGCTAAGGCAGATGAATCTATGAAACCTTCAACTTCTGGTGTCAATGGAGGGTGTGATGCTCAGACCATCTTGCTTGGCTTGCCTCAAGCAGAACTCAGACTACTATGTTCATTACTAGCAAAAGAAGGGTATGATGGCCTTTGTTTCCTGAATGATCCCACTCATTTATTCTCTTATTATTGTTTGTGGTATTAGCAGCAGCAGGTACTCTTTATGCTCGCATTGCTTGATATAATCAAGATATTCTTCTTCTTGTGCTGTCTGAACATTGTTTAAGGATCAGATTGTGTTTTGCATATTTTTTTACAGCTTAGAATTTAGATCCTTCATGTTTGATCTGTAGCATTGTGGAAAAGTATATATCTTTATTCTTTTCTTTCCATTCTTTCTTTAATGGGATGGAACAATTCTTGAGAAGTTGGCAGTTGTATGACAGTGTAGTCCCTCTTAGTGTATCCTGTATTTTATTGCCTTTGCCAGTGTTTCTTTTTTTTTTTGTCCCGGCAAGTAATTTGTTTTATGTGTTCTACACCATGCTGATTGTTTTGATGCTTGTTGTGATTGTGTATAGACATTTTATGTAGTGATGCTTTTAAAGTACACTTGCGCCTGAAGGACATGTGCCATTAATCTGTTGCAACCTTTTACTGATTGTTGATGATACTTAATTTTTTCGGCAACATGTGTTGCTTACTGAATAATGTGGCTCACATATATCTTGTGCCAGTTTGTCAGATAATGCATACACGCTTGTAGCTGAGATAATGAAGAAATTAGTTGCTATTGCCCCTGCTCATTGTCATTTGTTTATCACCGAGTTATCAAATTCTGTGCAAAAGTTGACAAAATCTGCAATGGAAGAGTTGCGCATATTTGGAGAGGCTGAAGAGGCCCTCCTTCGTTCCACTTCTTCAGATGGAGCAGCAATACTAAGAGTGTTGCAGGCACTTAGCTCTCTTGTCACTTCACTGAGAGAGAGAGAAAAGGGTCAGCAGGATCTTACTGAATTGGATCTTAGTGCTGCTATTTTGCTGGTTAGGGATATCAATGTTTCTATGGAACCATTGTGGCGGGAATTAGGTGCTTGCATAGGCAGAGTCGAGAGTTACTCAGACTCTTCCCCTGATCTTCCTTCTTCATCTTCAGCTATTAGATCTAAACCTTCTAGTGCAATGCCTCCCCTCCCTGCGGGTACTCAAAACATCTTGCCTTATATAGAGTCCTTCTTTGTCACTTGTGAAAAAATTCATCATGTGCCGCCTGGAACAAGTCAGGAGTTTACTGTTGCTGCTGTACCGGATGTTGATGATGCTAGTACTTCTACTGGCAAGCAGAAAACATCAGGTCCTATTTCGAAGGCTGATGAAAAGAATGTTGCTTTTGTGAAGTTCTCAGAGAAGCATAGGAAGCTGCTAAATGCTTTTATCCGTCAGAACCCTGGATTGCTTGAGAAGTCTTTCTCACTAATGCTAAAGGTTCCGCGCTTTATAGATTTTGACAACAAACGTTCCTACTTCAGGTCAAAGATAAAGCACCAACATGATCATCATCATAGCCCCTTAAGAATTTCTGTTAGGAGAGCTTACATACTGGAAGATTCGTATAACCAATTACGGATCCGATCTACTCATGAGTTGAAGGGAAGGTTGACTGTTCACTTTCAAGGGGAGGAAGGAATTGATGCTGGAGGACTGACAAGGGAATGGTATCAATTGTTGTCCAGGGTTATTTTTGACAAAGGAGCATTACTATTTACTACAGTTGGAAATGATTCAACATTTCAGCCAAATCCCAATTCTGTTTTCCAAACAGAGCATCTTTCATACTTCAAAATTGTGGGCCGAGTGGTGAGTATATTCAGTTGTGGTTGTAGTGTTGATTGTTGATCATGTAGTTCTGCTGACCCTCATGTTTACTTCCAGGTTGGAAAAGCTGTTTATGATGGCCAGTTGTTGGATGTTCATTTCACTCGGTCATTCTACAAGCACATCCTTGGGGCAAAAGTCACTTATCATGATATAGAGGCTATTGATCCTGCTTACTACAGGAATCTGAAATGGATGCTTGAGGTTGTTGCCTTACTATGGATGTGCATATACTTGTCCATTCTTTGCTGTCTGTTGAGTGTTCATATTTGTGTTGAGAGCAGTTTGTCTTACTTTGTGATGCTTTTGCAGAATGATATCAGTGATGTTCTAGACCTTACTTTTAGCATTGATGCTGATGAGGAGAAGCTCATATTATGTGAAAAGACTGAAGTAATGACCTTTCCAAGTCACTCCATTCTTTCGTTTGCAAGAGATGAGAAGATACTCACTTTTTTTGTTGAAAAATCCAGGTGACTGATTGTGAGCTATGTCCTGACGGACGGAACACTAAAGTCACTGAGGAGAACAAACATCAGTTTGTTGATTTAGTTGCTGAGCATAGGTTAACGACTGCAATCCGTCCTCAAATTACTGCTTTTTTGGAAGGCTTTAATGAGTTAATTCCAAGGGACTTGATATCCATATTTAATGACAAGGAACTTGAATTACTAATTAGTGGGCTTCCCGATATTGATTGTAAGTCCTGCATACTTTAGCCCTTTCCCATTTGCGTTTCTTTGCTTTCCTTGGATTGGTAAACCTCTGTTGGATGGATGTCTTCCAGTTGATGATATGAGGGCAAACACCGAGTATTCTGGATACAGTCCTGCATCTCCGGTCATTCAATGGTTTTGGGAGGTTGTTCATGGTTTCAGCAAGGAGGATAAGGCTCGGCTTCTGCAGTTTGTTACAGGCACCTCAAAGGTATGCTTTTGTTCTTGTATCGTTGAACTTCTTTGTTTTTTCTTTCTTTCTTTTTTGTTTTTTTTGTTTGGGTTGGGTTTTGTGACTGTAGTTGTATGCCATGAACTCGAAGTTTATTTTGGCTATAGTCTGCCTTCACATATGTGCAAGAAACTGTAATGGGATATCATGTGGTGATCATCTGGGTAGTTCTGTCTGTTTCTGGTTTATTATCGAATTGTTGTGGCTTTTATAATGTGATCAATGGCTTTGATTTCCTGCCTCTCTATGGGCCATGGTCATCTACTTGCATCATCCATTGTTTTGGATTGGTTGGTTCAGCTGTTCTTTTAATGAAACTTTGCTTGTATGAATAGATACTTTTGTTGGACGCAAGGCCCTATCAGATTCCCTTATTCCAGAAATGGCTTTAATTTATGCAATCTTGAGAGTTCAAAGCGTTGACAAATGAATCAAATTGTCGCCGTTGTATGTTTGTAGGTGCCTCTGGAAGGTTTCAGTGCACTTCAAGGAATTTCAGGCTCACAGAAGTTCCAAATTCACAAGGCATATGGCAGCCCTGATCATTTGCCATCTGCACATACCTGGTAAAATTCTTTAGGCTCGCCCATTGGGCTTTTTTCATTACTATATTCTCTGTGCAAATCCAAATCGCCCGGGGAGTCCCATTACTAAGAAACATCTAAGCAGCTGAATTTGGGCCAGCCAGTTTGGCCGAAGACACTTGTGCCTAGTCACCTAGCTCTTAAAGGATGACCTAGTGTATGAGGCTTCCTACGTTACTTGCTCCTAGTAAACGATTACAGATGTCCTTTTCCGTAATCGATTTCAGATGTTGCTGTCTCCTACTGCTTTGTTTTTGTGCTCATAAGCACTCACTTTTGGGTAAACTAAGCACCTTGTGTGTGTGTGTGTGTGTTTTTGGTCTGACAGCTTCAATCAGCTGGATCTTCCCGAGTATCCTTCGAAACAGCATCTAGAGGAGAGGCTGCTGCTTGCCATTCATGAAGGCAATGAGGGGTTTGGATTTGGTTAAAGTCTGCCTGTCCCGCTCACACTGATGATCGTGTAGATAAAATATTCGTTGAGGTCATCTAATCTAATCGAGAAATTGGTTGGGGAAGTTGGGATAAGTGAGTTTGCAGCTGATGTTCTCGATATATATGGCACTGTACAGTATTTAAATTTTACAAAATTAATTACCAAATTATAATGATTTTTGGCTTTTTTTTTTTTGCTCCTCCTCCTTGTTGTGCAACTGTGTGCTGTTTTATTCATCTTGTTCTTGCTTCCGGCATTTCACCATTTTAAGATAATAAATCCTAGCTCTTTTACCATTTGAATCTGATTGTAGATTTTGTGTATTTGATTGAGACGACTTTTATTAATAAAAAGGATCAGATGATTCTTGTATTAATTAACAGGACTTGCAATCCTAACCTAATAGGGTTTTCTAGTGCCTTGCACACACTGTTATTTACTTTAGGAGGAATTTTCCAACCTTGAATTTGTGAGTTTGTAGTAAGCTCCAAGCAGATCAACTTACCGTAGGCATCCTTGTTTGATTTGAGGAATCGTAGGTGATGCCTGTACTCATTCTTGCAATGAGCATCCTTGTTTTTGGAATAATTTTGATTATCATAAGTTTTTAGAAATCAATATTGATGTTGGTCACTGTCAGTACGTTAGAGACCCATGACATATAAATCAACCACGACGCTAAGTATCTTGTCCGAGACAGATATGACTTAAATATATAATTAAATTGCAAAAATAATTTCAATTTTAGGTTATTGTGCTCTATAATCGCAGTCGTCTTGTTGAATTTCTAAAAGAATTTATCATTTGTTTAAAGAAAATAAATGATATGTATATATTTTTTCTTCTGTGAAAATATTTGTCAAAAAATTTCTTCTGTTGGCATTAATGCCAACATCTAGCATGTATTAAAAATATAAATTATCATAAATTGATCAGCAATAGCGGACATTTGTCATTGATGGTGTCGATATTTTCACTAGTAGCCAGCGGTCACACAAGCAACTCGAGGTGTCACTGGTCGATATATGATGAGATTGGGGACGTCAAAGGCATGTGGCAACAAGAGATAATGCCATTCGGTTAAGCACGTTGTTCGACAATTAATGTGGGCAATCAAAGTTTATGTGAATTAGTGGTCAGTGGTAAGTATTAGATGATATTCAAAAAACGATTTCGTAATACCCGATTATTGATATTAGAATAATGATGTTTGAGTTAAAATAATTGAATAAATTATCGAGGATAGCCACGGGTTTGGATAAGGCCCTTAATATTAGACCGTTTATAAGTGACGCTAATGGGTAAACATGTATTGTTTATAGATTGATTGCGGCTGATATATGCATGAAAAGGGTGGGCATACATTGGTTGACAAGGCTTCGGTGCATGATAGGCATATGACTGATGCACGCATACCAGTCCGTATATATATAATGGAAATTTTCAACTCATTCTTTTGATATTTTTGAGAAGAGGTGGAATAGGAAAGAGAAGAAAGAATGATCAAAGTGAAGATATTTACCCAAAAAAAAAAAAAAGTTTAAAATTTTCTTTTGATTTAAGCTAAGGCAACTAAATTTTAAGCCTAATTTTTACCAAATATTTTAAATTTCTTCTCTATATCTGAGATTTATAACTTCATGCTCAATGTATGTGTTCGTCTATGTTTATTTTAAAGTTTAGTCTATATGCAAGTCTTTTATTCTTTAAATTTATCAGATTTTTTAGCAAATTATTCTTGTTAATGTTAACTGTTGAGAAATGTTGAAATTTGTTGAGGAAACCGCTTGCATGTCCAGTATATCTGCTTTTAAGCCATTAAAGTTTATAGTGTTTCCAAATTTTGATAAAAAAGATTATTTTATAAAAATTTTCTTACATTTTTTAAAAATGATCTTTGTTAAAAATCAAATACAACATTTCAAAATAGCAAATTTGGATTTCTTAGGCAATTGAACCGTTTGATTTCCGAGGCAAATATTTAAAGTTGATCTTAGGTCATGACAGACTTCCCGTTTTAAAAATAAAAAATAACCTTTTGATGTTTAAACTTAAAATTTTTATTAACTAAAAATGCATTTTAATTAACATATTTTCTCATAAGTAACAACAATTGAAATATATATATATATATTTTTAAAAAAGGTTATTCCACGCTCACGGAACAACGAAAAATAAAACAAAAATATTTTCCAATAGTTTATTCACTTTCAAACAGCCGTACTTTTTGGTATCCTAATGTTCATGCCAGACAAGTAATAAGCTGGTGCAAATTCTAGACATTGTAAATACATGCAGATATACTATGTCGTGTGCTCCTGTGAATACCTACAATCCACAAAAATAATTTACACCAGAACTTTGTAAAATCAACACAGCCATAAAATAACTTAAATCACCATTACTTACACCATATAACTAGAATCAAGTATCACCATAACCCAAGTATCAAATACCTTTAATCCACAAGAATAATAGCTTTTGCACCATATAAATAACTAAAATTCCACAGAAAGCAAGGGCAAGTTACACAAGTTTAATAGCTTGATAGACCATTAGCATCTTTAATATAAGTCTGAAGGGCGAAACAATTACCGGGTTTGGGTCGGATGAAACTGTCATTTCGTATCCACCCCTCCGCTCCGACCCTCAAAAAATCTGTCCAAACAGCATGGATGCCACAGTATAACTGTCATGCCTGAAATTACCAATTCTTAAAGCCTGAATGAATTGAAGTACTTCATGTTTCAAGCCACGCCAAGCTTCCAATTATCAAGATTCTGTTTGGCAGTTCCCCAGCCGATGGTGCAAGGTAAGTAATTTTCCTCCTGCAAATTATTGATTTCAAAAAAAAAAAAAAAATGTCAAATAGAATCTCTCTCTCTCTCTCTCTCTCTATTCAGAAACAACAGATTCCAGCAGTCAGACAAAAGCTCAAGAGTTCAAACCTCTGGACATCAACGTCCGTGATATATATAAACCCGGCAACATTACTGCACCGAAAGAGTTCATGCTTCAGCAACATCATCAAAAGGTACAGCATGATATATATAGCCTCCTAACTCGATGATCACGTAGGAGAAACAAAAAAAGTCAAGTCGTTGAGGCTTTATTGCATTCTGCTTTTGTTTATAGTACTGTTACGGTACCCAATTCTCTCGTATGTGATGAACTAATTATTCATTTCCATGTGTATGAAATCTTACTTCCTTTCTTAGAGGGGTCAACTCAAGTCCCACCTATTCGCAGCGACTAATCACAATAATTATTTGATAGGATTATCTAATACCTTGAATTTCCACTAACAGCACATGCTTTCTTATTCGAACTTCAATGGATTACCTTGAAATAATTTGATCTGGCTCCTTGGCAAATGAAACGGCAAGAACTAGATGGAGCATGTCCTGGCTAATGTTTACAGGAACCACCCTCGTAGGGTCAGCAGCAGGCTCTGCGCCTATAGGCAGAGCTGACCGTGGTGCCTGTGGTCCACCGCCAATTCGATATACTGACAAATCACCGAAATTTGCAACATTGGAATGAGGAGAAAGATCGTTTGCTAGGCCATAGAAATATTCCTGAAAGCAACATACAATAGCATAAATCAGTCATGCAATTTGCACCCAGTGCACTAGGCTCCCCATATCATGGGGTCTGGGAACAATATGTGCAGCCTTACCCGTATGTTGGATATAGTTCATTTCCGTGGCTTAAACGCATGAACTCCCTGATTGTCTAGTCACAATCGATAAAATATCAAACCCATTTTTTACGTTTTCACTTCTTTTTTTCTTGTAAGCATGTAAAATAGGACCAAATTCCAAGCTTCTGTGGCCCATTACAACTTACAAAAATTATATACTAACAAAAACGAATCGAGCAATTTTTATTATTTTTCATTATAGCCAAACCACAACAACAAACGCTTTCAATGTGTAGGTGTGGCTACATGCATCTGACCTTCCTAATTTTGTGAAATGAAATTTTTTTACACTAGGCCGTCCTTTTAAGTATAGTTAAATAATAATAAAACAAAATTAGCAGCACCTAAATCAAGCCGTAGAAGACAAAATGAATCAGTTCAAGAATAAATACACAGCATAGAAGAAAATCCTAGAACAACCCAAATTTGGACCAAGATACATCAGGACAGTGACAATTAGATTGCAATGACAGACCTATAATACAATTAGAAGTTTGTATGGTTCCAAATACAAGGACAAAAGGTGGGCCAGGGTCAAGACAATCACAATTAGATAGCAAAGACGGACAAATTTTATCCAAATACAAGGCAGACCTATAATACGAGAAGTTTGTACTGTTCTAAATACAGGACCTATGATGCTTAGTTGATTTGTATGAATACTGCAAGATATTCCTTTAAATAAAAACTTCTACAATCACTTCCGAAGATGAAACATGGGTAAAAAAGGAAGGGATAGCTTGAAGTCTGGGATGGAAGTCCCCGGAGGACAATTATTGTCCTCTCATGCAAAGATCTGAGGTGGACTAAGAGGAAACTAATGTTTCCTAAAAAAAAGTAGACGGATTTGTTGTCAGAAGTAAAAGATGTCTACCACGCATGGGCACTTTGATGACTGTACAACTATTGTCCAATATATCTGATACTGATATGACCATGACCAATATTGATACCTGTATTTTCATCCATGGTTAAAATAGTTTAATAGAATAACTCTGAAAGATCAAGAAGAAACATAGGATTTGTAATACTTGGAGTGAGATATTGAAGAAGGATTTGGAATAGCTTCTACGTAGTGGGGGATGTTGCATGAAATTGATTAGAATGGCAGAAGAAAATTTATATAATCAATCCCACTTAAAATGACTTAACATTATCCTATAAAGCAAGAGATCCTATTGCACATTTTAAGAAGATTTATGTGTCGTTTGGGAGTATCAAAGGATGAAATAAGCAGATCAAGCATCTTGCTCTTCAGAAGGGTAGTTTTCCTATCATGTACCTGGGAATATCTTTAATTATCAGTAAGATCTCAAGAAAGCCTGCCAGCCTCTGCAAGAGAGAACATTAGCAGACAACAGTAAGATCTCAAGAAAGCCTGGCAGCCTCAAGAAAGCATGTATTGATAAACATCTTAGCTGTGCTGGTAGATTACAACTTGTACAGGCTTTCTTCAGCACCCAGCTCTCCTGGAGCCAGATAATCATTCTACCAAAAGAGGCTATTAGGAAGTAAGTTTAATCAATTTAGACAGCATTTCTATGGTTTTCCTCAACTTTAAAATAACTATGAATTCCGTGGATTTGAAGTGAAGATCATATACCAAAATTAAACGGCAGTTGGGTTCGGGAAATCTATACTGGAGAACAGCTGCTACATATAAACAGTGATGGAAAATCCTCAAAATACACGGACTGACTTGGGTGTACACGCTCACCTTAAAGAAGGTAAGGTGATATGGGAAGCTACTAAGAAAATTAGAGGCTCACAACTTAGAAAAGCTTTTGGAGGTACAGGACATTTTGTCACTGATGTTTCCCGCAAGTAGAAGCACCTCTATATGGACATATGGTGATTTATACAAGGCGCATATGCTTTTGTAAATGAGCACTTGGAGAAAGTATCCTGCTAAAAATTGGAAGATTAAGTTAGCATAAGTAAATTTGCTTTTATTTACTAGTCAGAAATGCTAAATAGAATTCACAGAAGAGATTAATTGCTTGAATTGGGGTGCCTTACTGATGATGGTTGCCTACTCTATTTGGAAGCCATGAATTCCATGCATATCTATTTCTCATTCATGATTAATCAGTGCTGAGGAATCTATATCTCAGCAGGATCAAGATGAGAACAAGAGCTTGTTCATGGCCTGATTTCAAAGCTTTGCTTATTCTTATTAGTTGTGAAGCCAGATAACATTAAAATGGATGTCATAAATGGAGAAGTTTACTTCACTTTGATTGAGAGGAAGAAAATGGTCTTTGGAACTCAAGCAAGAATCGGGTCAAATGTTTGGGTTGTTTGAGGTCAGGTGAGTCTCAATACAAAATACAGTATTTACTTTTGTACTGATCAACAAAGATATAATAAGACATGATTACACTCCTTCCCGTGGTGGAGCAAGTTGTCCCCTGCTTTAAGCAAACCGATAAGGCTGTTTTCTTGTTAGAACCAATGTAGAAGGTAAGGAGTAGTTTTGCATTCGAAGTATGATGTCTCCTTCAGGTATGCCAAAGGCAGCTCAACATATTTTATTTAGTGCAATGCAGTCACTACCATCAGAACAAAATTGGAAGAAAGAACAATAATGCTAAAAACTTTCACATATTAGAATATTTAGTGTCTACCCGAATCCTATAGCTCCTGGACTTCTGCCGATATTTAGCATTTCTAGACACAACACCACCTGATCTCTGAAGTTTCACAACATCAACCGTAGGCTTCCTCTTTAGCACCTCTTTCAGCATGCTGCAAAGTTTTTCCTGCAGAATTTACAACCATTAATTACGAACAATATATAGACCAAGAAACAACAAAAACAGCAACAATACAAAGTAGGTCTCAACATAATGTGCTAGTGCAGGCAGACAACTCAAGACTCGCATTAAGCAGGGGTTGCATTCAAACAAAAACAAATAAATTACATAGAATACACATAAGCCAATGATGCAACTCAAAGTGAAGAAAACAATACATACATAAGCCAATGATGCAACTCAAAGGGAAGAAAATAAGAGGAAGAAATCACTTCTTCTGCAAGACAGTTATGAGGAGATTATTACATTCAATCCAGACAGCTCAAAAAGCTTCCTAGATGAGGAAAAAAAAACTGAATGGAAAATTTAGGTACACAAACACACTATCACACCCAAGTAAGTGATGGAAACATGAACAATTTTTCCAATATGTGCCCGTGTGCATGTTTGATGTGTGTCTGTGCACGCGTGTTTGTGTCTTACTCAGGAAACATTATCTTTTTAAAAAATTGAAGTTCTTTTTTTTTGGATTGGTAATAAAGAAATCAGCATCACAAATTAAAAAAAAAGAGGCCCAAACTACAAAACAATAATTTACATTGCATTCAAGTATTACAGTTTGCTATCTTTCCTCCCACTATTCACAACTTTGTTCCTATTTAGTATATTCAAACTCTCTAAGCCTCCGAGCTTTGAAGAATCATGTTGTTATTGACAAGAGCGAAACAAGATCTTTATATTGCTAAATGGTCCAGACAACATTGACTCGTTACATAGAAAATAAAGAAACCCAGAATTCATGATTGTTGAACCGTTAATCTCCCAGTTTAACAGTCTGCAAATATAAATCTGAAATTGAAAAGAGATGCTTAAATTTCCATATATTCAGTATGCCCACAAGTTTGAATTCTCCTTTCTCTTTCCTTCTGCATAAGTATAAAATTCAGTATCGTCCTACAATAATCTCTCTAAGATGTTGCCCGTTCTTTTATTTGTTTAAGAGGAGCAGGAGTAGGCCTCTAACATGTTATTTTACTGCTGCTTCCATTGACAATGATAAGAGAAACAAATATAGATAAAGAACGATAACGAACATGTCCTAAAAGAAATAGTAGCTATTATCTGCTGTAAAGGAAATTATTGGATTCCAATGACAGCAATTGAAGTTGTCAAAAAATAACATTGTTACTTTATCAAATATTTTAGTAAGCAAAGGGTGGATACTAAAGTAGTTACACATTTTGCTAACACTAGTCCTAATAATTTAACCATTTCCAGAGTTTTTTTCTTTCAAAATAAGCAATGGGAAAAACCACTATCTTACCATGAGCCAACCTCTGTGGATCAATCAGCTGTATGGAAATACACAGAAATCAAATTATAAGTTATTTATTTCATCACTCCAAACAATATTTGTTAATTATCTTGGTTGCCTTCTGAGGCACAATGCCAATAGCACATGTTATCAAAAAATGATTTAATTACCGGATGTGTAATATATATGCATTAATCAGTTCCATAACTATTTTCATTGATACCGATACTGCTTAGTCTTTATGTATATATCTACTCGATATGCATGTGCAAGGCAACATGTTGACAAACTTCTATAAACATATCTGCAATAATACAAAAACATTTTCCAGGATTTTAGCCCGCCGAGACTAATTATATAACAAGCAAATGGGGCAAACATCAAATAAATAAATTTCAAAATGAAATTAATAGAGCAATCAATGAAAAAAGAGATGAAAAATTGTTTTGTGTTCAATGGGGAAAAAAAAACACTCACAAAGTACCGCAGCTAAAAGGAAAGAATGCCTTTTCTTTTAGTTAATTTTTCCTTTTTTTTTTCCCCTTTTGGCTGAGTGCATGACAATGGCATTCCATTTTAAGAGAAGTATTCCAGGTTGGCCTAAGACAAATTTTGGAGGAGGATTCCAAAATCCCATGCATGACACAATCTAGTACATTAATAGCTGAAAACAGAGAAACTATTGAACTGATTATACAAGATTGACATTCTTTGTGGGAATTCCAAAGAGAAATTGTGAGAGAAAACAAAAAAAGAAATAGAAGAAACATCTAATGGAAAGACCTCATGTACATTATGACATAACATAGCACGTAACAAACAAAATAAAAAGGGAATGCAAAGACATGCACATTAGGTGGCAAAAAGATGACACAAATTGCAACAATAAAACAAACAGAGCTGTTAGATGCAGCCATTTACCTGGCCCAAAACTAATATAACATCAGCATTAAATGCATCAATGGCGTGGAGTAGCAGCTGTAAGAAGATGCACAGGGATAAGTGGCCATTAAATTTTAAATTTGGACTGAAGTTAGGAATTCTTAATATTCATAAAAACTCATCAGTGGAACATGGAGTGTCAACCACCTCATAGCCTGTTCCTTCTATCCAACCCATGGTATTGATCACCATACCTGCTGCTCGAGACTCAGCATTACCAACAAACTGTCTCTCCAGCATCTGAGAAAGCTCTTTCACTAGTACTTTGTACAACTCCACATTGACACTAGAATGGATTGAAACAAAGTATAATAAGAGAACAGAACAGATCACCATCTAATAAGTAGCTATAAAACTATGAAAAATATGTGGAAGTCAATATTAGACCAACATTAATGAAAAATGCAAGGCTTTTACCTGGGAGTAGTGTGCCCATAGTAGTAAACAAGGGGCATATCAAGAGAAATGCCTTCCACAGGGTCAATGGGCATTTCAATTGGGGTTGCAGCAATGCATCCAGGAATAGTTATAGATCCCTGGCCAATATCCAAATCCACAAAAGTAGGTTTCCAACCTTGTTTAGCTGCCCAACTAAGAAGCATTCTTGACACTGTACTTTTTCCTGAATCAGTGGGACCCACAACAATAATCCTAGGCCCCTGAAAAACCAAATAGTATTGGAAAAAGCTTGTGAACAAAACTACACTAAATCTAATTGGAATTGTTTAAACATACAGAAATTAGCAAAGAATTACAAAAGCATCTGCACACAACTAGAATAGTCAAAAAAAGTTGAACAATAAGAGAAGCAGTTCAATAATATAGAGACAGGTTTAACCAGAAAATACATTTTAATAAGAAGTATCACATTTTACAATTACAACATCCCAATCTTTATCCCCAAGATTACTTGATAAGGTGATGCATCCAATCCATAATATCTGTCCTCCAGGCCATAGTTGGTAAAACTTGTCATGATTGGAAGGATACAACTTCACACAACTGTACCAAAATTTTGTAAGCTAATACCATAAACAATGTCCTAAGCTCAAGTGCTTATATTTCTAAATTATTTTAGGGGGAGGGGAGAAGGTCCAAAGATTATTCCACATTTGCGGTGAAGATAATGTTGATACTAACGAAGCTCCTCGAGCTTCATTCTGTCAACCAGTGTAAAAAACAAGTCCAAACTCATGAATTACATGGTAACATGCATACATCATTTTGACTTCGTATTTTCTACCTCTCCATGCATACATGCATACATCATTGGAGGATGGTGGTTAGCAACATAAAGAGGATGACAACTAAGAATAAAGTACTAGACCTTTCCTAGACATAAGAAAATACAATATCCGAAGCAAAGACAAAGATGTTTCTAAACATCCTGTATTGAACTAGATAACATCTGCCCCTTGAAGAATTGGCATAGCTGAAAAGATTGCTACACTGCCTCAAAAGGATGCATTTCATACAATAATCGTGATCTCCACAATTAGTCTGCAAAATTGATGAGAGTTTCTAACCAACAACAAAATTCATAACCACGGTAGCATTTGTGTCATATTGAAAAGACATGAAAATATAAATATTTCTGAGGCAAACATAAATAGAAAATCACAAATGTCATAATTTCAAGAAGTTGACTGGTCTGCAGAAAATGGAACCATCTCCAAGAAATAAAATTTGGAAATATGCTACATGTAATACAGATCTTAGCAATCCAAGATTACTATTCCAATAGCCAGTTATAGAATTGAGTAAAATTACCTAGAGTAAAATAAAGGTTCATTTATGGGGAAGCTATGGGAAAAGGACAATGAAATAAAAAGAGCAATCTTGCTAGTCACACAAACTTAAACATTCTTCACTTATGCTTCATGATAACATTTCCCCAGATATTAATTAAAAGATAATGATTTCACAGGATATTGAAAAGGGAGTTACTAACAACGGCATTTTCACACAATGGTCAACAAACATCAGAATCTGTAATAGTGAACAAACCTTAGGGATAACAAAAACCAATACCTGAGAAGAATCAGGGTTGCTTGAAGATGATGCTTTAGCACGATTCCTCCGTGCCTCTAGTATAGCATGCACATTTACGTAACTGATCATTGGTGTCTGAATCAAGGATTACACATCATCTTTTATCAAAGAAACTTAGAGATCACATTTTCCCATGACATGGTTGTAAAACTTATTCAGCAAAAAGAACATTCAAATCAAGGAGCAGAAGATACCTCATCTGCCGTATAATCAGTTTCAGTGGCACCATCCATTTCTATAGTGGCTCCGTACCAAGTAAAGACCTGGCAAACAAGATGAATCTCAGCTCGAGACAACTAAGCAGAAAATTCCTAGTGCAAGGTACATTATTATGTTCCCAACATCTTTTACCATCTCGCATTGTCCTGCTAAAAGATTGAGAGTACAGATCATCAACGAAAAAGATCATTTCATTCAAGGCTTTTCTAAGGGTGGGAGGATTTTCCCTTGGCATGTGTTAAGAGGATATAGCTATGCCCAGAAAGAAGCCAAAGGAGGGTTCAGAGGTGCCAATAGCTAAGGAAACTCTGCAGGTAATAGTTACACTTGAAGATAACTGTCAGAAAGCTCAGAACAAAGAAGGCAATGGAACATTAACTTTAGGTTCAGGTCTAGCAAAGACAAAATCTGATATAGATAGTCTTAATCAGAAGAGAAAATCTGCCTCCACTTAAATCATCCTCCAAAAGTTAAAAAAAGAAAAAAGACTCTGATCGAAGGGTAAATTCACAAAACAAAAAAAAAAAGAAAGAAAGAAAGAAGCGAGAGAAGTAGATAGAAAGAAAAAGAAGTGGAGCAAGTTCTTTCAGAAATGAGAAATTGTTAATCGTATTAAATTCATCTATGCAGTTGCAGCTTCAGAAGAAGATGTAGTGGAAGCCAGTAAAGTTGAAAATGAATTGAAGTACTGAAAAATGCCCTAATTTATATTGTGCTAGGAGGAATAATCAATTTAGCAACAACACAACAAATGGGGAAAGCTAAGTGAAAGAGGTCACTATTCCAAAAATATTATTACATGATTGAGATTATTTTTCAATTTGGCCCTAATCTTTGGTGTGGTTTTTGTTGAGGGTAACAAAAAGCTAAGCTCTAATCAGAGGATAGTGCCAAACCAGTAACATGGTCCTTATTTCGTTTAGGTAAGGCCATTAGTTTAGACTTCTGAGGATTTGGTTGAATGATTTTGTATTTGATGTGTAAGATGGATAACACAACCTATGTAACACAACTGCCTAATCAGAAATCATGCTGGTGAATTTGTGTTGTGATAAATAAGAATAGTGAGACGGGAAACGCATATGCACAGTTAAGTGCTCTGAGAGAAGACCAAAATTTACTATGCTAGGAATTTTAGTTGGTGTCGATGTTACGAAACCTTGGCTGAACAAATCAAAGTGCAAAATATGAAATGAAATGTGATCAGCAAAGTGAAATCTATGAATGGAGGACCAGGTTATGTCGTAATTGCATGAAATCTATGAGGTTATGCTTTAATTGCAAGAAACTGAGGCACAAAGACACTGAATGTAGAGGCCCTAAGACAAAGATCATATGCTTCTCTATTATTAATGTTGCAGAAGCAAAATCTTTGATTGAGAAGGGAGAATTAACCCCTATAGCTACGCATACAAGAGAAGAAGAAAGAGCAGAATTGGCAAACAACACCTACAAAGAGAACAGCTTGATTTGATGATACTTCAAAAGGTCCTAAGATAATCACCAGAATTTATTTCAGCCTTCAGGTATTAAATGCAACAGGCAACAGCTATAGAAGCCATGAATGCTGGCTCAACTAAAGAAGATGAAACTAACCCTAATCAAGAATTGGACAGTGGAATGCTAAATGCTTTAGAAAGATTTTGAAGCAGAATGAAGCTAGGAGTATATTGAGAGAAATATGCTGTCTATTAGTTGTGCTGGAGACAATGGTCAAAGCAAATTGTTTTCACAATTTTCTAGGAAATATATGATGGAATGGCAAAGAGTGAAATTTAGAATTATGCAGTCAAAGGGAGAATTTTGCATAAAAGTTGAAGGTAATCAGATACTAGTAAAAGAAGATGATGACATAAAAGTATGGCAATATTATTTTAATCTATTGCTTGAAAGTAGAGCAGAATGTCAAAATCTAAAAGTCGGTGAGGAGGAAAAGGCTAAGTATTTCAGGTCAAGAAGTCAAATATGCTGAAAGAGACAAAAGTGGCATATTGACTGGACTAGATGGCATTCGAAAGTACTTGGGGGTAATAGGATAGTTTGGTTAACCAGTTTATTTAATGTGATTTCAAGAACTAGAAGAATATCAAACTAATGGAGAAGCTGCACTTTAGTACCATAGTATACAATGAAATTTTGATAAGAGTAAATAAAAAAAGCTGAACGCAATAAAAGGACATGCATGAAAATCAATTTGGTTCATGCTAATATGCTTGACCAATTAAACTATATATCTGTTGAGGAGGTTGATGAACAAATTTGGAAAAAATCACTATGGATCGACCCAAGTTTTTCATTAATTTAGAGGATGCTTATGATAGTGTTCCAAAGAAGTCTTATAGTTGATGTTGGAAAAGAGGGGAGCTAGTAAAAAATGTAAAAGATGTTATTTAAGGGAGTAATGACTAATGTTATGGAAGTAATGACTACTGGACTTAGAACCATATGGGATAATGACTAGTGTTAGAACTCTGGGAGGCAATGACTAGTTTTTGAGCTGTAGGAGGCAACTGAGGATTTCCCAAACAAGATACAGTGCATCAAGGGTCAAACTTACCAACTTGTCATGGTTAGGGATGAATTTTTAAGACATGTTCAAGATGAGTTGCTGGTGATATTGTTTTGATAACTAATATAGTTTTGGAGTGGAAGCGGAAGCTCAGTTATAACTATAGATAGAAGCTCTAGAAGCAAAGGGGTCATGATAAGTAGGAATAGAATGGATGTTGAACTTTAAAAAAAATACAGAAAAAGCAAGTGTTCCTGAGATGATAGAGTAAAAACAATCGGTGGGATAACTCTAAATGGAAATAAAAGAGTAAGGCAAGCCACCTAAAAGTCACACCTATAAAAAGAAAAGATGAGAATATCAGGTTTAATATGATTTACACTCTTGAAATATAAACCAAATGAAATGCTGTAAGATGTAATTGAGGTTAGAAACAAGAAAAAAATGAATGATACTCCAAGAAAAACATAGAGTAAAGTAAAAAAAGGAATATGAAATTGCATCTACTCTTGATGGATGTAGTGCTAAACCAAGCAAAATGGCGAACCAAATTCATATAGTCAACCCTGCTAAATGAGACTAAAAGCTTTGATGATGGTGTGAATGGGAAGAATGGCTCACAAGGGGCCCAAATGTTCTAACAATCAACTTAATTGAGGGATCAGACATACTTGAATTGCAAAGTTGAAGAAACATGCAGAACAATTGAAGTATTGGTCATAGTCATTTATGCTGCAAACCAACCAAACATCAGACTGAACCTTTGGAAGGACCTCCAATGTACAGCTACGATGGTTAACATGGGTAGCTTTAAGAGACTTCAATGTTATTCTAAATGCTAACGAGAAGAAGAGTCAGAAAGATTTTCAGGAGGGATCCTGAAGAGATTTTGCAAACTGCTTAAATGAAATTTGTCCAACAGGTATCATACACATGCTGCTAGCTCATGTGCACTAACAGACAAGATTTGGGCCAAATAGAAATGTAAACTGGATAGGGTTTTGGGCAATGCAGATTGCTTCATTTAGTAAGATTCAATTTGAGTAGATTCCCAAGAAGCATGCACATCTGACCCTTCACCAATGGTTCTTACCTTTCAAAATAATGAAAAGACGAGTTTCTCAACAAATGGAATAAGCAAGAGCCCGAAGTAGAGAGTTCAAAAGGCCAAGCTAAAGAATATTGAAGGAACTGAAATGTTCAAACTGTTGTAGAAATTTAAAGGGTTGAAGAAGAATACAAGACAGCTTAATAATTCTCATTGCTTGATATTACCATATGAGAGCAGAGGGCCAGAGAAGAGCAGCATGCATTACAAAGTCGGTTCATGTTTGCCCCCAACACAAAACTTGAGGTGAATCTGCTGGTGGCCTGGCAGACATTGCAGAGGCAGAGGAGCAGTTCAACCAACAAAAATCCAAGTTAGATTGGTTTTCTCTTGGTGATTCAAACACCAAAGCATTTTTTTTTTTTTTTGTTTTTTTTGAAAGCATGAAGCTGAAAAAAAGCAACAATGAAACTGGTATGATTTATAACAGTCAGGGGCTAAACCTGACAGATTCAGAAGGTATAAGAGAGGAGACAGTTCAATATTTACAGCAAATGTTGGGGATTGCAGCAAAAGTTACCGAGAAGATAGAACAAGAAACATTGCATAGGGATTATTGCCTCAACTGAAAAGATGTGGAATTCTGAATTCCCTATTAGTTGTAGAGAGATTAAAAAGGCCTTCATGTCAATCCCTAATGAAAAAGGTCCTGGTTCTGATGATTACAGTAACCAATTTTTTTGAGCAGGCTTGGCACACAGTAAAGGAAGATAATTGCTAAGCTGGGAATAATTTCAAGGGAGAAAGAGATCAATGCATTAACCATTCATGCCGTGCCTAAGATGCCCAGTCCCACCTAAGTAGGGATTTTAGGCCCATAGCTTGCTGTACAGTCTATTACAAATCTTTCATAGCTCCTTTCAGCAGTGGTTCCTAAAATTGTTGATAGGGCTCAGTCAGCATCCATTCAAGGTAGACCTATAGCTGACAATGTGATATTAAGCCATAAGCTACTTGGGGCATATCAAAGGAGCACAGTGTCTTTGGAATCAGAATGCTTGACCTCATCCAGCTTTTTCAAAAAAAATAATGCTGGCTTAGCTAGTTATTGATGCAAGGTTTAATATAGAAAGAGATCACACATCTCCTAATAACTTTGTTCTTGTGATTAACTTGCTAAAAGCATCAAATGACTGCACAAATAGAGATTTCACTGCCACACAAAATGAACTAAGTTTGGAATTTCATCTAAGCTATCTTGATGATCAACTTCTGTTCTGTAGAGGGACTTCAGCAGCTCACCTAATCAGTAAGTTCCTCCATTTGTCTACACTATTGGTTTAGTGGTTAATCCTAATAAATGCAAGGAGTTCTTTGGAAATATCAATGAAATTAAAAAGCAGCAGAACATTCAATTCCTGTAATTTGAAGAGGGAAATGTAGGGTATCATGGGGTTCCTCTTGTAGCCTTGAATATAAAGAAGTGTCATGGTATGATCCATAAGATTCTCGCTATAGTGAGGATCATTTTAGTTATTTAGAAGGAGGAAGTCTAACAAACAACCACAACCTTACCACAAGTGAAGGAAGCAAACAAGGCAGTGGCCAGATCCAAAGCAGCAGCAGTGACCAAAGATCCACAAAGAAATGATTCAATTGATTAATATGCACAACAAGGATTGTATCATTTTTGTATCTAATTGATACATCATTGGATTAGGATCTTGTATCACAAATGGAAGATGCCCTTCCAACGTGGATTCACGTAGAACATCACACCACCATACAAACATGGTATATAGAATAAGTGAGGCTCAAAAGATGGTTAACGGATAGGTTTTTCCCTTTTGCTTGGCTGGGCATAGTCAGAGCTAGTAATAATTACCTTAGCCTTACTTCCTAGCCCCAGTGCAAATAGTGACTAGCGTTACAGGTCATTGGATGGCTGGAAGATTGCCACGAGTAAGTCCCACCATCTCACTAGCCAACTTTGACCCTTGTTATTTGGAGGTCATTTCTAGTATTTGGAGTTTGCGTCAATTATGTTTAGCATAAACATATACAGGTCTCAAAGGTACACATAGCCAAAGGAAGTTATTTATGAGACATGCCAAATGCAGATCTTTTGTGGCAGCTCTTGATAGGTAGTCTTATGGCTTGGCATCAATGAAAGCAGGAGGATTAGAATCAAAATTGCACTAGTTCGGAATAATGCAGCCATGTGCAAGACGGCATGGGACTTGGTAGAAAAGGCTAACAAGTTGTCAACAAATGTGTCCATATCTACCACATCACAAGGGTTCATCTGTAGAAATTTCAGAAGAAAGCAGGGGACTCCTGGTGGTGAAATGAATTACTTGATGTTGGATGCCACTTTGTCATTTTAGGGTGTTAGCAAATAACGACAAATGGAACTCAGAAAGAAGGGATTTTTTACTATCTCCTCGACTTATGACTAAGCAAGAAATCAGCCAAATTAGGTTAGATGGATAAGACTAGTATGTGATGACTTTATCAGCCAGAGGCATCATTTATTATGTGGTTGGCTATACAAGATAGACAGCTTACTATGGAATGACTCTACAACCTATAGTGTTAAATCATGTTGCCATGTTGTATTATCATGGTCATATCGTCAGCAAACATATTGCAGCATCACTGCCGTATTGTAATGGTCACGGTACATGACACAGACTGCATTTAAATCTATGCTTTATAGACTCGAACAATTGTGTTTTCTGCAGCAAAGATGGGGACAGCATAAGCACTTATTCTCTTGTCCTTAAAGTAAAAAATGTGAGAGGTGTTCAGCAGAAAGCTGGAATGCAAAACATCAGATCTGCCTGGCAATGATTCCCTGAATCAGATGACAGAGTAGTAAAACACAGAGAAAAGAACAAACGAGCATGTTTTGCAGCAAAAACAACCGCTGGTGGCTGGAAAGAAATAGAAGAATCCTTCAACAAGTTTAACAGAAAGAAGAAGACTAAATAGCTATCATCACACAGAATATTCACATACGAATTAACAAAGTTCTTAGTAGATGAACAGCCTTGATGTTGAATTCTAATTTCTTACATCGTCTAGTGCTATATTTGCACCATAGCAAATGCCCAAGGAGGATGTTTTGGCCTGAAATATGCGTATGCCCTCGTCATTTTCACATATTCCATATATAGAGTGAGATGCTTACACTTGCCCATAAAAATGTTTTTTACGCTGCACCACCTACATTTTTTTATAATCTTTTGACCAATAACGACAACTTCCATTTTTTGCTTTGACTTAACCACCTACAATTAGTATTTATTTTCAATTACTACATGTTGCTAAAGTCTGTTAATATTTAAGCAAAATGATTAAAATGTCCTTATTTATTTCCAAGTATGTAAATTCATGTGCTAAACATGCCAGAACAAATTTTATTCACTTTAAAGTGTGATTAAATAGAAAAAATTATGTGAAGGTAAAAAAACAAATCAAAGGTGGTTAAATAAAGGTAAAAATATAAGCGGTGGTGATGTTAAAAATACAAAGAAAGGCATGTAATTGAGTGCAAAAGGCCAAAAGGTCAATCACAACAAAACAGTTCTGTTACACTGGAACTAAACGATGCAACATTCAGCAAATTTTCACATATGAGATCCAATACGTGGATGACTACTAATACTTCCCTTGGAAAAATATGTGCAAATATAAGCTATGCTAGTTGTCCTAGTGTAATGCTGAACATTCAGTAAATAGCCAAACATACAATCTTAATTTGACTTTAAAGTGATAAACAGTATGATTTCTTCACCTATGACTAATTGTATGTTCTCCTTTACTATTTGTTTTAGTGGAGGAACATTCAAATATATAATACTAAAGTTGAAGGAATACAGAAATACTACAAGCTAATGACAGTATCCAATATTGAGGACATCACAGAGAAGTCAACATCTAAATACCCAGTCCGTCAATGAATCATAGCATGAGCTAGCAAACACCATATATCGCACGTCGATAGAGAAGGAACACAGAAATTACTTTCCAACCAAAAAAAAAAAAAAAAGAAGACATTAACATGCCCCATCAGGCAAACAAAATTTTCTTTCATTAAAGTATCCAACCAAATTTTATCAAAAAAAAAATAATAATAATCACAGCATCAATATAAACATGAGTAACAAATATTAGAGTTATTTACAGCGAATTTAACGCGTGGAGGAACTGTGAGCCATATTTCTGGAGGAATTTCGGTCCCAAAAATCTCAGCTGAACCGGTTAACAGGCGAAGACGAAGGGGTGAGTTTTCAGCAACTTCAATCCGTAGCTCACTCTCTTTGTCCAGTTTTACTTGTTTTGCTGAAGGCAACGCATTTCCCACCCCTGGTGGACGCACAGCTGCAGCGACTCCATATCCCATTTTCAGTCCCGAGCTACCTGTAGATTAGAAAAGAAACAATTCAATCGAACGGAAATAAATAACTAAATTCAGAAACCATTTGTTGTTTGAAATAAACAGAAAATGTATTTGGCTGGAAAATCCATCTTATTTATATTCTATCCTTATCTATTTTTTCAAATTCCCCAGCCAACTCTAAATTTCTCTCATTCTTTCCCTCGCCATCGCCACCCACCACCATTAACTGAAGCCCCATCGCGGCCTAACAAAACCCATTAATAAAAATAAAAAAAGAAAGACCATCATAACCGAAACACTAGCCAAAAACCCCTTTCCTAAAACCTCACCTTTGATTTTTTTTAAAAAAATTATCCAAGACAGAGAAAGTGAAAATATATAGATCAAGGGAAGAGTTGCGATTTTGAAAGCCTCACGAGTTGAGATAGGAAGAGCAACCCTCACTTCCCTGAGTTTTTTTGTGCGAGAGCCAGAGAAGGATAAGAAGCACGAGAGGGAGAGCGAAAACTAAAGAGGGAGCGCGTCTTGGAGGGAACAAAAAACCAGAAAGAAAAGAAACACACACGCACAGTAGCGACGATCGCCTGATCGAGTGATTGAGAGAGTTCGGAGAAGACGATCGATCGAGAGAGTGGATTTGTAGTCCGGCACGAATTCTCCAGCCCTGTTCTGTAGTTGGCCCGGCAGCAAGATGCGCCTGAAGTCTGCGCCCATTCAAAGCCTAAAGCTGGACCCCAAGCGCTGAGCCCAGTTCAACGAAAGAGCCCAAGTTAACATTAAGCAACTATATGCCCAATTTGTCCGGTTGCCTTTTTGGTAACAGTTTTACTTCTTTTGATAATATTAATTTTATTTAAGGTACTATCCTCCCCCCATTAACTTTACCTATTTCTAAAATTTTTTTTACTTTGACATATTTCTTTTATCGCAACCAAAAAAAAATACAAAAAAATCATCATTTATCACTTTTTTTTTGATATCTTACCTTTGTAGTAGACATCTAATAGTATTGTGTTTAATATTTGCTTTATTATTTTGATAGATTAGTAATATTTATCTAAATTATTCGAATCATACTAATTCTCATTAAAAAATTTTTTGTATTTGACTTATGTTTTTATACTCATTTGATTGTACTGATTTTTCATTAATTTAAACCACATTTAATCATATTAGTATTGCATGCATTTACACAGCGATCATATCATTTCTCATGCCACCATTTGACCTAAGCATGGATCATAATAAGTTTTAATTTTGAGTCAAAAATCAATCCAATTAACTATAACTCAACAATAAATTACAAGAATGACATTATTACCATTCAAGTTTACATAATCACTACATATGAGACAAATTTAAACCTAACTAATTGTATACTCACTTTAAAAATAGGACTTTAATTTTTATATTATAACAATTCTAATGTCTCTTACAACAGGAATGACTATATTAGGAAGTTTATCATAATATTTCATAGGTATAACCATAAGTTTATCCATCGAGATATTATTTTTACTAGTTTGAATCACTTTGATTTTTGCTTAATATTGGTTTGACTTTTTGCTCGGATGAATATTATCTGATGACCTAATGATAGCATTTGAATGTCAGGTTGAATGAAAAAGATTTTAAAATAAAAGGCTTTTCGGTCCACTTCAATCCCATTTTGCTGATCAAAATCGAAATGTCCATGTCAGCTAGTATAGTATGTTAGCATCAATCAAAATGCATTATTTCAAAAGCTCAACATGGGGCAAATAGTTCATAAACTTCCCACTAAGCCCTCGATTATAAAATGTGGTAGTTTGGTCCCCAAAATTATAGAAATGTGGCATTACATTATAATCTCATTTAGATAGTCAATGAAACTGTCACTATGGCCCCCCTAAATCTTGTGGATGCGCCAACATGGGAACACAATTAGGTTAGCATAGTATTGGTTGATCAAGGAATGAATGGCGAGTATCATTAGTTAGGAGAAAATTCGATACTCCTAAATAACTATAATTTAAATCTTTTACGATGTGTAAGCACCAATTATTAAATTTGTATAAAGAATATTTGATTTTAAATTTACAAATATAAAATGACAAACCTATTCATTTAACATTACTAA